>JAHZNB010001743.1:0-57017 GCA_027744295.1 Callyntrura guangdongensis
CTAAAAAGTGGTGTCTAGTCTAATCTAAATAAAACCTTTAAATTTTAACATCAATTGATTTTCGATAATTTAATATTAATAGTTGGCGTCAACTAAAATATTAAAAATATAGTTACACTAACTACACCATTGTTAGGTGCTCTGTTATAAGCAAACCTAAGAAAGATACATTGTGTTCCCTATAGAATCTACATTTATACGAGGAGTCGTTCATGCGTTAGGTTACGTACGTACCTACCTCTATTAACAATTTGTGACGCAGGTGTGACAGAGGTGGGTACCTACAAAAAAAATCTTCATTTTTAGCGTTACGTAATATATGGACGACGCCTTGTATAACAATAAGCTACAAAATCAACATTCTGTCATTAGTTCCGTAATTTGCCAAAAGTTTTGTGGAACTATAATAATATTGAGACTTCCCGTTTCCATACGTATGAAACACTAGTTGATACCGCCCGTTCTAGAAGAGGAGAAATGTTTCGAACAAAAGGACATTTATTTTTGCAGAATAGCTCTTGCTAACAATATTCACGTTTAGCTCTGTCGAGTCTGAAAATGATCATTTTGTTTGATACTTTGGGCAACCTATTTTTGTGGCTGCTGAACCCATGTACCAAATTTCAGCCCAATCGTAAAAAATGAAAATTTTGATACGTTAAAACTAAAATTTCACTGGAAATAAGAAGGTTGGAGAAGTGAGACTGAAATCTCAAACTGACACATGAAATCTTATACTACACATCGTGCTCGACTTACACTCGACATGTGCTTCACCATATCCCCCTTTCCCTGTTGCATCCAAGTGATATCTATTTTGTTTTCTGGTAGGGATAATTGAATATCAGCAGAGTTTTAACATTAAGAAAGGAGATTATTTGTTCAGACCGTAAAATATTCTAGTATTTCTAGTTATAGATTTAAAAAATAGATTCATAGCAGGAAATTACATAGTTCAAGTAGAATTCTGTTACTATGCAACGCAAATTCCTAAGTAAGTTGTAAATTTTGAAATAAACAACTATTAATGTACCTCAGTGGATTGAAACTGTTTTTCCGCAGTGGGGTAATTACTAGAACTAACCTCCTACTTGCGCTACAACTTTGCATTTACAATGAACTAGTTTAAAAATATACATCCGTTAATTGTATGGTATGTCAATTGTAATTTTAATGGAACTTTATCCACGAAGACATTAAGTGTTGAGTTATTACTGCTATTAATTCGGTGCATTGAAACAGCCAGAGATTACAATTTTTGCGTGTGCACAAAGATAGTTCAGATAACTTAAAAATAATATGCAAAGCAAACACGTCAGCGAAAATAATAACCAGTGTTTTCAAAGTTTTCCTCATTTTGTAAGATACCACCAACTAACGAACAAACGCCAAAATTGTGGTAATTGTGCTTCTGTTTATATTTTTTGACAGTTGAACTACTAATATAGAGATTCCTAATAATTTTGTAGATGCGTTTCCCAAAACACTACCTTTGAAGCTTGAACTTTGCATGCAGAGCGGAAACCGGGCAAGAACATAATATGTATCACTGAGCGTTATATACATAATATTATGCAATCAAAATTGGATACGTTGTATTTTAAATCGTAGCCATTGGAGTACATATAGCACGCATGCTTCAATTCCCCGAACAATAAGTTGTGATAAAAGAGGACAATAGCACTGATGACTGAAAATTTGGAATCGCACAATAAGCGGAATGTTACGCTTCGCATGAAAATGCTTAATTCGATTATTACGTTGTTAGTCTGTAACTAACAATATTATGAAGTTCTTACGTAAACACACGAAAAACATGTTTTCAGATTCGTCGTATTGGCAAAAACAGACTTGATTTACTTTGGTAGTCTGAACTGAGAATGAGTAATGCCGAACCCCACACCCAACAATGACGCATCCTTTGGTGTAGTAGTGAGGATGCAGCCAACCACCAATAATTAATTTAGCGGGGTGATTCTGCACTACTACATGGCTTCTGTTTGTGTCTCCATCCAGTAGAATTGTTAGTCGTTCAACCCTACATAATCGCTCGTAGAGAGTTTTGCTGAATAAACTTTTATATCAATGTAGATCATACTAGATACACCCTGTGGGCAAGCATGTTTCTCCAAATCCAGTAAATGCTTAGACATGCAATATGTTTTAAGTCATTTTTATTTGAAAATCATGATCATACGAAGATACGAATCATACATGTATGGAAGTTGTAGATAGTAACATTTTTAATACATCATATTTAGTGACATCATATGTCAGTTTAGTGTAACATAAAATATGTAATGTAAAATGAACATCAGAATGAAACGAATTTTGTCATTTTCTTTCATAAAAACTCGATGTTGTTGTGGACACTTACTCCCAAGATATTTAATCCTTTATCTGTAGTGTCTTACCAACCATGGTGAACAAATATAACATCTTCGGTTCTTCTCACAAGAGTTCAACCTAAAAGTCTACCTACACCATTAAAATTACAAAAACAGAGCCGCAAAGTTGTTCCTTCATCTCATCATCGTCTACCATCCACACACTTTCATATTTACTACAAGCAAGTTTCAGCATCGTCATCTTCGTCCACCTTCTTCGTCGTAGTAATGCAATATTAATAACAATAATCTCTTGGTTCAGTCCCTTCTCTCTGGTACGCGGTGAATACTGAATACATTTTTTCTGACTACTACTAGCTCATCTTCTACACGTACATTTTTTGTTTAATTTTACATGGCAGTGGCTGCTAATGTGGCTTTAGAAGTTTTTTACTGGCTACACACAAGTCTCTGCTCTGTGGTTCGTATTTGGTTTATAAATAAGCGGAGGATGGACGCGGACACAGTGCTTCGCTGCGATGATTCAACAGTTGATTGAATCAAGGGAAAAGATAGAGGGTTCTTAATAAAGTCTGTTGAAGTGATTATAGAGAGAGAGAGACAGAGAGAGAACTGTATCATCATCACCATCCCAGTTGTGGTGATGATCGTCATTATTACTGTTTGGTGGTAGTGGTAGTAGTCATCATTTCTATTATTACTGGCAGTCAGAGCCAGAGCGCATCTGAGGATCGACCAACCCCTTTAAATACCCTTGACAATAGCACTGCAGAGATTATTCCAGTGAGACAAGTGCGTGAGTGAAGCAGCACAGTCAAAACTACTCCCTTTTTCTCGTTTTTTTGGTATGTTGACAAAACAAAATATATAATAATAGTAGTGCTAAAGTTATGTGATATACTCTAATATCGTTGTTATAGTCATAACTCATAACAGCAACGAAGGCCAATTTGAGATTATTTAATGTAGTGTAGGATAACATAAAACAACTACTCAAATGAATTGACGCTTTTAATAAGTTCATTTGCTCACATAGAGAGAAAAAACAATAATAGTAAAATAGAAAGGGACAACGGACAGTAATCTTATTTTTATGTTAGTTCAGCAGAATTCTATTTTAGTCACAATTATTTATCGTCTTTAAAAAATTCCCCAGTCAGCTATGAATAGCCATTGAAAAGATTAAGGACCGAAGGAAATTCCCAAAAAGGCGCAGGGATGAGTAAAAGTGCATATCTGCCATAATTTTTTGACTGTAAGCTACGTACCTAGAAATCTTTGTGTGTACCTTAACAAAAAATGTTTCTGAATGAGCATATCTGCCAGCATCATTTTGACACACGCTGTGAATACAAAGGCAGAATAAAAAGCATCATTGCACTGACCGAGTTTTTTTCGTATGTTAGGCCACATACAAAGCATTTGGTGTCATCACCATGATAGACACTTAAATATATATAGATATGTTTTATTATATTTTAAAAAGTAAACACTTGATGATTGGGTACGCTTGTTTCTTGTACAAAAGTACGACATACAAGTTAATGTGTACAAAGTCACAAGTGCATTCATTACGCCATGCACTTGCTATTTACCTGTGTGAAGAAGGCTAACGTTAGCTGTTAGCTCGCTGTTTGCCACTTTGCAAGCATAGAAGTATTTATATGGCATAACATCCCATACGAGATCCCTTCTGACAAATGCATCCAACCTTGATTTTCATCAGTGTTCACCTGGTTGCCGTATCTTTAGGATAGTTGTTGGGATAGTATAACGAAACCGACAGCTTTACCCATCTTTCCTTTTACTTTGTTCCGTCAGTCACACTCATTCCGTTGTTATCTTCTCTCCCGCTTTGTTTCTAGTTTCTGCCCGTCTGCTGGATAGCGGAAGTATTGAGTCGTAAAACAGTGACAGTGTTCGTTATTTCAGGGACAACTCTTGATAAAACAACCAATTAAATCAAAAGTGCAAAAATGGGTTTCCAGAGGACATTCCTTGCAGCTGCTGCAATTTTGGCTACTGTTGGGTGGGATTTAGCTACTGCTCATACAATGGGCCTGGGGACCTGTCCGAAAGTAGAACCATTGAAAGATTTCAACATGGAAAAAGTAAGTTGTACAATTTTTTTACCCGTTAAAGTGCTCAATAAGCACACATGTCAATCAAAGATGATATTATGTATGTAAGTCATTATTTTGCTGTCCAATCATTGTAGATGAGTTTGCCATTTTATCAATTGTTTTCAATTGCATATATTAGAAATTAACTTTTATAAATTTATGTTTAAAAGTCCGTAAACTTGAAAAAAAAATCAATCTTAGCTCTTTTGGCAATCCAACTTCAGTGGAACATGTTTTTCCATTCAGTATATTTAAGTTTCTCATTTTTCATACATAAAAATGTTATTGCTACCTGTTTAGTTCGCTTTTATACGTACTTATGTATTTCACATACGCGAATTCAACAAATCTAATATCCAACTGGTAAAAAGTGACTTTATCCGTTTTCATGCGTTAAAAACATTCATATACTGACACGGCGAATAGAAAAAGGTAGATTTTGAGGCGCTTTTTATGCCGCTCAGTAGGTGCTCAGGAAAATTTCACTGTCAACCTTCAATGACACTGACAACACGAAACAGCTCATGTATATATTTATTTTTATTTGTGTTTAAAAAAATATGAAATCCATTAATATCGGTATGCCAACAGTTTTCAAAAGGATATCCTCTACTCTAAACTACAACAAAAATTTACTCTGAGGTTTTATTGTCAGAGAGCCAGTTTTACATTTATTTGGAAAACCACAAAATGTCGCCAGTTTTATGACGTATTATTAAATACTAAAAGAGGAAAGGGGGATAAAAATCAAACGCAAACCATACGTTATGCGTAATACCAGTCTACCAGTATAGAAATATATACCAGTGCGGCATTTTATGTCAACTGTGAAATTCGCCTGAGTTTGGTACATTTTTTTGTGAAAACTATAAATAATGCGGTTCTATCAATCACTATAATTTACAGTTCATGGGAGAGTGGTACGTCATCCAAAAGTTTGCTACCTCTAGTTCCTGTATGAAATACAATTTCACTCAAGGACCTGATGGAAAAATGCGCCTTGTCCAGACCCGACAACATTTTATTCTGGACACGATAGGCGTTGACCATACATACACGTAAGTTTTTTTTTTGTGATGGAGATAAATATTCACGACTGTGTAATGTAAGGCATTAATGAATGTACTTATGATTTATAAAGCATGTTTTCTGCTAAAAAAAATGTTTTTTACAAACATGTGTACAATTAGCTCGGTTTGGACATTTTAGTTACACTTGTTTTAAAATTATGCTTAAATTTATACACTGTGACGAACAAACTAAATACGAATGCTTGGGACTACCTATATAGTAACCTTGACCGCCACACCACAAGATCAACGCAGAAACCAACCAATGACCAATATCCTATTTGCGAATACAAACTTCAAGAGAATTCGTTAATTTTTGCATACCTTTTCACAAACACAGAACAACATATCATATTAAGAGCATCATTATGCATCCAATTTGATACAGATTATAGAGACTAGAGCCCAAGCCATGATGAGCGCCATCAACATGACATGACGCGGCAGTTTTATTCTTGCATTGACTTTTAATAAATCTCTAACATGCTTTGCCGACATGACAGTGCATTTACCCTCTGATGATTTTGTGTTGATTTCAGATACACTGGGGTTTTGAGTGTTCCTGACTCAGACAAGGCATCTCGTATGCGAGTGAAGTTCCCACTGAGTAAGCAAAACAATACAAATGAACATAAATATAAGAAAGGAAAAAAGGCTTAGTTTTCAAAACCGTATCATTATTTCAAATGGTTGGTAAAAAGTATGTGCGTGCGTGCCCATTTGTGCATCATCTCATTTCAACCAACAATTTTTTCTTTCTTGAATATTCTTAATCATGAACAACCATAAATATAATGTCCATAAATTATAGTCGACCGTGCATTTAAAAATTAATGTTTAACACAACCTGCACTTAGAAAACCTGAATGACTGAAAAATATTCTCACAAAATCTCCATTCCTTAAAATGAGCATTACTGTATGATCTTTGTTTCGTACGTGCCCGAAAGAAAAGAAAGCAGATGGGAGGAAGATATGTCATTCCTATTGCTCATTGCTAGTTCACGGTTCGAGCACGTCGGTATATATATGTAAATGGAGTGATGCTAAAAACCGTTGGCTTCCTTGTTTTCCTTTTATAACCCTCAGCCGCATCTTCATGTCGAGAACGGCGTTTACGAAACAGGGAACTAGGGAGCCATCAACATTCAAGTGCATCATCTTCACCAGTCTCCTTCATGCATCTCTTTGTTGTAGGTACAATATTTCAATTACTTATTTTGCTAGAGAAATGGGCATATCACACGGGCATCACAAAACATTAATACTTGTTGAGGTATCAGAAAATTTGCCTCACAAGAAAAAGTACTTGAACCATCATCCACCTTCCCTTTTATACGCTACTTCTTCCTGTCAAATCGTATAATACACTGAAAGTGTTTTTCTTCTAACTCATTTCTTCGCAGGAACGGTGTCCCAATAAATCGATAAACCTAAATATCAAAGTTTCCCACTACCGAAAGGGGCTTATACATTGACTTTAAAAGTTTTAAATTTCGGGTAACATCGCGTCAAAATACCTCTTAATGTTAGCACCCGCTGCCAGCCGGCGGTCTCCTTTGAGGTACCCCATATTGTTGTCAAACTTTACCTGCTTGCATATGAGACTCTGAGAGTTATTTATTATTTGACTCCTTGGTTCATTATTGGGTAGCTGAATGTCTTTTAAATCTATAGTAATTGACTTTAGCGTGTTTTCCGTCTGTTAGTCCGTCCGCCCGTCATCACTCTCCTGATAAGACGCTTCGGCAAATTTCGCTCAAATTTAGCAAACATGTACCTTAGGGCAGTGGCATCTCTGGAATGCAATTTCAGCAAATTTGGTCAACCCCCAGGGATCATTTGGAGGTCAAAATTTAAATTTTAATCGAATTAGCTCAAATTTTGTATAGAGATACTAGGTCAAATGGCAAGTCAGATTATCAAGTTTGACCTTTATTGGTTGACCCCTATGGTCCCTTGGGGGCGTCAAATTTTATAATTAGCATTTCAAGCTATATAACAATTAAAAGCAACTTAATATCTCAGCTTGTATCAGTAAAAGAGTTTTCATCTACATGTTTATAGCTGCAATTCAGCCGTTTTACTAAGGTTGTCGTTTGAAACTTATATAATGAATATAAAGTTATATTAAAAGTTACAAATTGAATTCCTTGATGTTTTGTTTCCCAAATAAGTGCCAAATTACAGGTGAATTCATTCAAAATTGAGCAGTGACAAACACATGCACGAATATCGTAGCATCTCGGCACATTACCTATGTGTACGCTAATGTCGCTAATACTGTACTCGTGTTGATGTACATGTTTATTTGTTTTTTCGCTGTATATTCTGACAAAATGCTCTGAGGGCATATTACAATAGTGCACTTGTTTTTTTCATGTGATGAAGCACGATGATGCTCTTTTAACATAGCTTTTAACCTTAAGCTCATTCTCTGTATGAACCATTACTTACTACATGGTTTTGTGTTACCTGTACCGTTACTGAAATTATCTCGCCTTCACCTTTATGTACGTGCAGCATCAATCATCACACTTCATCTTCTCGTCTCTTCTGGGTTACTATGAGACATGTAGTTTGGCTAGGAAAAATACGCACACATTTTTTGTGTATTTATGAAACAAACTTTGCAAGTTCTAGATCCAATCTTAATGATTATTTCGGTGAGCATATGTTTTTTACCTCACCTTTGCCACTCTTGCCCCACATCACCAGTTAAAAGAAAAAATCAAGGTGGACACTCATTTTCAGTCCGCATTACCTAGAAACAGAAACGAACTCATAGACAACAAAATAAACTCTGGACATTTAATCTAGATACATTTATATATAACAAAGTATTTGAAGTAGGCAACACAATTTTCCCTTCGTACGAAGAATGAGGGTCAAAATATCCGTTGAAGCAATTGAACACGATATTCTACATTCAGTTTTATTGAGGACGATAGTCGAGAGCATGCGAAAGCACGCAAAATGAACATGATGCTGCTGCTAAAGGCATTTACCATGAAAACCTTGAAATATGAAACTGCCAGGCGTGGTCAACTTCACACGTAGGGTTCAAGGGCTAAGGCTGACACACTTCCTTGATCGGACGGAACGCAGTGGATTTTACTGCATACTAAGAAATGAGGAAATGCAGTTGGAAAATTTTGACGTAACCTAGTCTTCTAGTTCTGTTTCTGTCTTGTTATCACTATCTAGAATCTTGGGTTCAATGAAGCTTTGTTACGGTAAGACCAGAAACTACTTAAATTCACAAGTAGTAGCACAAGAAAGGTTTCTTCGCTTATTAAAGGACATAAGAGGTATTTGTGTATTGTCTGTCGTGCTTTTCCGTTCCCATTCATGTGTGCAGTAGGATATGCAAACTAAAATCAATGTCTCATGTTATAGGTTACTAATCAGTAAGCCTTTCAAAGAAAACAGACAACTAGTACGAGTACAGTATGAAAAAATATATAAGCATCAGCAGAATTGCTCACGGGTAGAAGACACAAAATAGTAAAGTAAATACTTAGGTACATAAACGTAACAATTTTCAAGAATCGTGAGTTGTAGTAGTTGTCGTGTTTATAAATAATAAGGTAGCAAGAATGAGTCACTTTTCTATGCCATCCATCTGTTCCATCTAACTGGACTTTATGATGACTAACAATCAGGTGCGTATAATAACAGTCTATAGCACTTTTGCATGCAAAGAAAATAGCACTCTATCTCTGACTAATCTGACTAACAAACTTTTGGTGTTTGTCACAACTTCTATGAAAGTGTGCTATGTTTTTGACTGGGTTGAAAATATCCATTCTTAGTATATATCTAATGCAATTTTTAGTAGCTACATGTGAATTACTGTACACATCATGTAAATATCTTAGTGTTGGCATTTGTGCAATTTAATGCAAAATATACGTAATATACAGCATGAAGCGCCAAATTATCCTTGATAAAACTGCAAAAAAATTCATAAACGTATTTACACCACAAACTCAGTAAATTTAAAATTGTATTATGGTTGTTCAATCATAGATACATTATAATATGTGGAAACCTGCCCTTTACATTAAAATGTTTATGGGGTTCAACAGCGGACCGTACAAAATACCCAAACGTTTTGCTTGGTGTGTTCAAAATCACATGAAACAAATTAATTAAATATTTATTAACGATATCTTTGTAGATATAGCCGGGGAAGCCGATTTTGTCGTTTTTATGACGGACTATGAAAGCTATGCGGGAATTTTCACTTGTCAAAAGATTCTTTTTGGTCACACCAAATCTGCTTCCATTCTTTCCCGGAAACCCACCTTGGATAAGGTCATCATCAATCAGGTACATGTTACAAGATACACGTGTGTTTGTTGCAAAAGCTACCGATTTCGTGCTTCTTTCGCGAAAGCTTGGCTCAGTTTAAGCTTGCATTACGGGTTTATTTGCAAGGCTAACTGTCTCAGAGTGCCCCGACTTTGGATAAGGTTGAGTTTCGCAAAGATTTGGTCTGTAAAATCTGAAATTGTTTCTATTTCAGCTTCGTCAAAAGCTAGAGGAGGAAGGCGTTGACCCTGATGACTTCAGCTTAGTTGTAAGTAACCTATGTACTAGGATTTTACAATAATAGCTTGATAGTAAGCTTAAATGGTCATGTAATTTGACTGGTGAATATTTTATGACTTGTGACATGGCATGTGATGTTTAATTACTAAACAAAAATACTTATTCTGTTTCACGGGGTTTCCCAACTTATGAGTAAAATATGAAAAACTGCTAACACGAAAGCATTCTTATTTAAATAAAAGGTTCGCCACGTTTTGTTTTCAATATAATAGGACCAAGCAAATTGCAGAAGCCAGGAAGACACCAGTCTAAACGTCAAGATCGACGACAAAACATTCTCTGCCAAGAATGTTGCTGGAGTTGTGAAAAAGGTAAGGGAACTTTGTTATTATAACCAACCAAAAAATACAATTTTACTTCATGAAAAATTGGTGTGGCTAACTTTGTAATTTTGCAAATTTTGACCGTGAGATTGGGGGAGCTGTTGGATCTGGACTGGAAAAAGGTAACTAGAACGTTATGCATACTAAATATTTACGTTATATGGTTTAGTACTAGTAAGCTAATTATTTGTTAATGTTTCTATGTCTATAGCTGGTGACGTTCTTGGGTCAGGAATTTCTAAAGCGGCAGATGTAACTGGTGATATTGTAGAAACTTTCGGTGATAAGCAAAACCAAAAAGTACCCACATCTGTAAAGGATTTAAATGAACTTTTGAAGAACGCCAAAGTAGAGGAAAATGATGCTGAATGGCTACCATAAAAGTCCCAGATGTACCAGTGATTCGCTGTATAACAAGCGCGTTAACTCAAACAGTAAACTACGACACGTAATTTTATGGCGACTTGGATTTGTTTAATGACAGAAGAGAAAACACTTTTAGATTATACGACACATTATTTTAAATATTGTACAGAGCACTCGAACAATTAAGAAAGGGAAATCTCTAATTATTGGGTTAAGGATAACATAGGGGTTTAAAATACGCTCTCCCAGTAGTTTCAGCTGACATCAAATTTGAACTGCAATGATTTGTATAAGTACATCTTTGTTAATAGCGGGTAGAATTTAGCGAGTTAGTGTCGTTTGTTAAGAAGTCTAAGTATGACAAATGTTAAACTGATGATGTTATCAATAATGTCGTCAATTTTATTACTATGGATGAACTCAAAATGTTATTGAATGTTACAAGCAAGCAATGTAATAAAGATAAATTACCAAATACAACGACAAAAATAAAGACCGGCTAATTTTTTTTAAATTTTAATGAAACGATCAGTTTTTATTTCAATTCGACTAAGTTTCTGTTAGATAATTTGTAATAGTAATAATATATTTACGTTTTTAGATATTGTATATGGCATGTATTATTACATATTACCAGTTTGCGCATACCATTCTCTGATTGTTTTAAATAAAAATCATTCTCACCGTCAATCGTAATAACAATCCGTAACTAAAGACAGACATTACCTCTATCGAGTGTTGTTTAGAAAGATTTTAATATGTATATATGGTACAGAATTCGTTCTTGATTAATATCTAAACTTTTCACTCACACATACGGTAGCGTAACTATAACGTCTAATATATTGAACATGTTATATCGAAATCTTTATCAAATAAAATACATTACTCACTGTAACTATTCAATCTCAGGAAAAGCACACAAATAATCATGATTAGCTTTTGTTTTGTTAGTATTTACGAATCCGAGATTCAAATCATGAAAAAATAATCTCGTATTATAATCCGATTTCAAAACTGGTTCTGTATTCACACTCCGGAATGACCGTTAGCCAGCACTTCTGACTGTATATAACCAATACTAATACCTTTGTCATATACCAGAAGTCAGTATGATAGTATATTATTGTTTGTTGGAGTGAAAGTTTCTGAATTAAACTATGAAAAATTGTATCGTACCCTATTCTACATAATAATAAGTTGCTATGTGTGGATTAATGCAATTTTTATCATTTCGATTAAGGAAATTCTGTCAGTTGAGCAATGTCTTAAATGACGGTATACAATGACCGTCATTCTATTGGGTATGCATTGTCCATTTAATAACAACATGAATTTCTCTATATACATGAGGATTTTCGAAATATTTAAATAAAAATCTTACATAAAATCACTGGTTATCAATCAGTAGTCTGTGGTCGAACTATCGATCAGTATTAGTGGTCTTCTATATATTAATGTCGAAAGTTCACAATTAGGAGAAAACCTGCGAACAACTAAGTCCAGTAGGCTTGTACTTCCAGTGTTAGGCTGCAAATGTTTCGTTTTAAAATTTTCCCCATTTGTGTGAATACGAGATTGTAGCCTGAGTTTAAGTTATAAACTTCATTCGTACTATAGACTTGTCAATACCATACATTTTACTTTGAACATGCGTAAGTAAGTAGATATAAATATAAAATAAAAAAGTCTGTACAAGACTGACAAGTTAGGTAAGGATATAGGGATCCCAGTATGACGGCAAAATTGATAATCCTGGAGACAACTTGATATGCCATAACAACAAAATTCCCGAACGTTAAGATATACAGATGCCACATATGTAAGTTTATATCATCATTTATCGATAACTGAACAAAACTTGCTACGTTCAATTTAATAATTTGAGGTTACGTCATAATAAGATTGATCGTCTAATGGACAACCACTTTCCCCACGTAAACTTAATCTCTTACAGTAAATTAATGCGGCAACGTAATAATCAACATGTTTGTCACAACGGCTTTGTGTGATGATCTGCTTCATAATTTGTTATTAAAATAACAAATTATGAGTTGTCTCAATGAGTCCTACATCCCTATCTGTAAAGAGGATAACCGTCGTAAGACTATTTTTGGGAAGACACAAATGACTTGAGGAAGAAGTTCGTTCACTATAGTACACTAACGTACTTAATACGCAAAGTTTCAAAGGGCTACTGAGCCAGGTCAGTGTCATTGCATAAATCCATTCGGGACATGGACATAACGTGTCTTATTGTATCAACAATTATCGTTTCTTGCGCCAGAATGATGAGCCTTTCACCTTACCTTGCTTGTGAGTTACATACTAATTTTATATGTATTACATAATAGATGACCTACCACATCAGTCAGATAGTTTGGTTGAATAATCGGATACAAAATTGAAATCGAATTTCATAGACGATAATAGATAAACTGGTACTGAAAAACGAATTTCCTCCGGAACATTTTTATACATCTTTAATGGAGTTTGGACGCTACTTGAGTGGACTGGAATAAGTTGCGAGCTACACACGATTGGAGGACTCATTATTTTGCATAGATATACAAAATCTATTTAATTGATCAAAGATGCTAAATTGTATTATTGGAACTTGGAACCAAGACGCATTTTTGTGTTAGAGTAAATGGATGTCAAATGTGTGTTTGTGTGTGTTGTTTAGCTGAGGAAGTGCTCTATCAACTCATCAGAGTTTGGTTTTCACATCTCCCTACATGAGTAAGAATTTATGTAAATCCCCACATTAACTACTGCGGTATTGGAAATAATTGCAGTAGTGGTTGTTGTGTAAAAAGAATGTGCTTAAACTATTCTGGATATAATATGAACATGATGATTGTTGTGTTATCTGTATTTAAAGTTTTTTTTTGTTAAATTCACTTGATTACACAATATTTCGTTACATATACTGCAATAACCTAGTTTTTAATGTTAGCAATTATTAATATTATTATTAACTAGTAACAGTTAATGTCTACGGACTTTAATAATCTTTAAATATACAACAAGTTAATAATTGAAAGGAGCAGTCTATTTCCTGTTCGGGCTACGTATGTATTACATGTTTAGTAATATAGTGTAGCATCACAATCGCAAGACTCAAGAGTTTTTATCTTTTCGTTCTGTTCTACATATAAAATGACTTCACAATAGTAATGATAGTAATCATTAATCGTAGTAATCATACTCTTTTAAAATGTAATTTTCTCTAACACTAAAATTATTATTAATAGAATAACGACTTAGTTAATTCATATGGTTACAATGCAAAAAGAGTAACGACGTTGACGAGGAATTTAGTTTTTTACGCACGAAGTTTACAGATATGACGAGAGAATTTTGAAGCTGCTTCGATAATCTTGATAATCTTTATCAAGAGGAAAGTTAACGGAATTCATATCGTATGCAGTACCCATTCTAAAACTATATTAAAATTTCCTTTCTGTTTAGAGAATCACACTGTGTCTTTTATCGGATCCGTGACTTTCTTGACTCTTGGTGTTTGTTGCACCTGTCCTGGAACCAGGGTCTTTGGAAAGTTGGATCCAAGAGATGGTGAAAATACTGGCAGCTGAAAACACATTTAAACAAGTTTAAGCTTCGTTTTCCTCTTGGGCACCCCTGTTTTGTTAATTAATGTATATCTGTGTTTGCTTACTGTCCGGCAGCCGCATAGCAGCAGTCCAGTATTTTCTTAAATACGAGTGTTGCATTGCCTCTTGAGCAGACAGTCTTCCCCTGGCATCGTACTGGACGGAAAACGTAACATTCCAATATTTAATGTCATATTACTTAATAATATATGACATGGGGTGTATGGGGGTTTCAAAAATATTAGCGGGTATGTAATTTATATTTGGTCGTTTACCTTCAAAAATTTGGCAAGCAATTTGGAATTTTTTTAGCAAAAATATAATATCGCTCTTTCAAAAATTTATTTTCTCTTTTAAATACGTTATATACGCCTCATTCAATAGTGAATAATGCTACATACCACATGTCTATAGGAGTGGAATATTCTGTAGAACCCAAGAGCACGTCGGGTGGTCTATACCACAGAGTGACAACTTCATTTGAATAAGTCTTTGTAGGAACGGATTTGGCACGTGCAAGACCGAAATCAGCAAGCTGAAAAAGTATAAAATCAAATATAGTTACTTGTTAGGTACGTTTTTTAGCAGGTAATCATTTGTTTTACAACAAAACCTAAAAAAGCTTGTATCAGAAAACTATGGTTAGTATGGTAACGCCACAAAATTTCCCAATAAAGTATTAGTTATAACAATTTTCTCATACCTTCAGCTCGCCGCGGTCATTGATTAAAAGGTTTTGTGGTTTCAAATCTCTGTGTAAGATTCTTCGTTTATGGCAGTATGCAAGACCTCTTAGCAACTGGAAAAGGAAAAGCTGTCGAGAAACATAAACCCATTACATACTGTTTTGTCAACATCCAAGTTCAAGTTGTGTGTGCAAAATTACTTTGAAATTTGCAATATATGTCATCTTGGCATAAATACCTTAACATTATTGATACTTAGTACCCCGCCACAGCTATCCATATACTGCTTGAGATCCCTGTCCAAGTACTCAAATACGAGCGTCAGAGATTTTTCAGTATGTACTATATCATGGAGAGTCACTGCAGAAAAAAAATTAACATTAAATTATGGCACGAATCCTTGAAGAATATATGCTTTGGAAATGCATGTCAACATCTCAAGAGACGTGATGTTTTTGTCATATTGCAACACCAAAATATTATTCATAAAGTCCATAATGGATATATATGTTTGTAACGTCGTAGAATATGTTTTACAAAATAAGTATGTGACATGTGACGGCATTTGTGTACACATAAATTTACCGATATTAGCGTGACGCAGTTCTTTTAGCAAAGAAACTTCTCTAATAGCTGTGCACGGAGCACCTTCCTCATGTTCCAATCTGATTTCCTTCAACGCAACCAAACTTTCCGTAAGCCGGGAACGGCCTTTGAACACAGTTGCGTATGTTCCCTGAAACCAATTAATTCACATTCTCATTAATTCTCCAAAATCAAGTCATGCAATGCAAACACTAACAAACTGTAATATAATATACGACTACCACTTTACTAGTCCTTTCTATTAAAAAGAACTGTGAAAGCAAGTCAAGCGGGTGAAAAGGAAATTGCGTTGCTCAATAGCTTCACTACACTCCAAAGATAAACAGTATCAAATTTTCAATTAAGTCATCCAAGCGTATTGTATACTAGTACCTCTCCAAGTTTATCTAGTTTCACGTAGGTTTCACTCCTACCAAAGCCTATTTCCGAAAGACTTTGTCGTCTAGATGCTCTTGTCAAAGGTGCCTCCACGACTGCGAATGAAGCTGCTTGCTTCGCTAAAAACGATTCGGGTATGTGTAGATCAGCCGGTAATGATAAACGCTTGCTTATGTCCTGAGATAAGTCGACCTGGTAACAAAAAGAAAATATATGCTGCATTCGACTAGTGCTGTAGTAGTAACATTGGTGTAGTAAAAATGTAGCTCTTAAAAAACCTTTCACTGGCACATCTTTCAATCTGTACTCGAAAAAAAAACAAGTAGTCACAGTATAAATTTTACATGATGTCCCATTACCTCTGAATGTCGTCTAGAGTTTTTTGGACGTAATGTTACTCCGTAAGAAACATCGAGCGGAGGACGGACACGAGCTGGAGATGTGAGATCGTCGGAGGCAGCAGAAGCTTCTTCGGATTCGCCATCAGATCCTATCCGTGGATGTTCCGCAACGGGAGCTAATACCATAAATTTAAGCATCCAATTAAAAATTCATGTACATTACGCGCACTCCTGGAAACAAGTCGAAAAGACAAACCTTGTTGCAGTCATTAATAAATTAAAAAAGTAAAAGCCCTACTGCTACTACCGCCAATATCGTAAAAACGAACTGTTTTTTATATTAAAAATGTTTTATTTACCCAAAGTCGGAAATGTGGTACTCCTACAAAAACCTGATGCGTCATTAGTTGCCATAGTGCTACTACTTCGTTGAACGGCATTTCGACTAGATTTCCTAGTTCTACGACGATGACCTATTTTCAACGACAGTGAGGACAGCCAAGAGTTCAGAGAATCGAGACGGGATACCATATTTTCAAATGCGGAATGTTTTATGTGATGATGAAAAATGACAAACAAAACTAGTAACACTGCGTTGATAAAAAAACTGCGATGCTGAAAATATTTTAGTGACAAACTACACTCAGAGTAACTACATCACATTCACGAAATTTGTGCAAAATGACAGTTCCAAGGACTTTTTTCCTATCTTCATTTAATTAAAGACCAACCCCAAAATACTTGAGGTAGTCTGTGTAATCGTTGCATTTAAAACATCAGATCTCGGGAGCTGCATGAAAGTTAAATTATATTTTCCCCAAATTTCCACGTACTCATTGAAAATAAATCGCATGTTTAAATGTATGATCACGAAATAACGCACCACACTCAATTCTTCCTGTTTCTTGTGGAGCCCACATGACTACATACAAACAAAAAATGTACGTACAAAGCTGAAGAAGGAGAATAACAAGAATAAACTTCTTCTATTCGTCTCCAGTAGCACTGCAATTAGTAACTTTCATTGTTAGGTGGCAATTATCTTCTTAATTGATTATCCTTTAGTCACAAATGTTTGTTACCGTACGTACATTTTTGCTCTGTTTAATTCCAGAGATCGAGACCATTTTCATTCTATGCATTTTCTCGACAAATGCTCAGAGCGACATAACTCGCATAACCATTACTTTCAATGGCATGACCGTACCATGACATAGCATTTTGCTTCACACTAGCAAAGTTCACTCGTTGACATCACTTATTTTTTTAAAAGGTTGTTCGGCAATAATCTAATAATATAAACGGTTTGCTAAATTTGTATTCCCATTGAATATAGTAATTATGAGTATGGATGTGCTTGAGTTTAGTCTATAAGAAAAAAATGGTTTTTGGTCATTGTAATGAATGCCTGTTTTCCTTGAAGAGCTGCTTTGTATCTCCCCGGCTATGTGAATTTTTTCATGGACAGACGTAATTGCTCAACACTGGCTACATAAATTCCCATACAGATTTATTTACAAGTAAAATTTTTCAAGTGTTTTATTTGTAACTAAATTCATTACTTTACCATAATTGAGACTAATGATTTGTGCTTATAGCTGTCTCGGAAGAGCGTACGTACTGAGGGGACTAAGGCAAGCCAGTTTTGGTTGAAGTGTGACTGACTAATACGTCGTGAAGGAAAATCAATTAATTTTTAAAGATATTTCCATACAGTTAAATACGTTCCACGGATATTTTTTGTTAGTGCATTTAGTTTTTATGAGTCATGTCATATGCTTCTGTACATACACGATGCACATTTTCTTGCTTAAAAACATGCTCCCAAGAAGAGACAAAGAATATATGCATGCATACCACTGCACTGTTTGAATGTTTAAAAACTCTTGAAGGAGCAATCTGTAGGAATCCAATGGAGCCACAAAGCGAAATTAACAATAAAATAAAACGCAAAACCTGGTAGTCATTTGACAGAAGTTGTGGTTGAGCTTTATGTTTCTTGACTTTTACATTTTTCAGCGAGTCTTTAACATATACAAACTAAGTGGAATGAATGGTGTTGTTTCTTTTAATCACTTTTCAAAGCACTTTGTACAATTCTTAATTCTGCTTCATGTTTCTTTCATTTTTGGGCATAATTGGTCATTAATTCGCACTACCTGGCATTACGGCAGAACTATCATTTTTTCTGCAAATTATCTAAACTCTTTTCCTTATATGTATGTATTTGCGAAGTAGTACAGTGTTTCTTTTAGTTTTTATTCCCAGCTAGCTGGAACAATCCGATCAAATAAAGCAACTTTCCGGTGAATAATCTAATAATCACACATCATTTTCAGCGTGGAGAACGTTGTCCGTATTAGTCTTAAGCTCGTCGTCTAGATACCTTTCCTCGTTTAGGATTGTTTTTTATTTAGTATACAATTGAGTGAAGGTTGCATATAGGATGTGGGGATAAAAAAAAACGTATACGTCACAAGTAGAACACAGTATACATATTATCATGTAAAGTTATATTTTTGTTATAGTGTCAGAGTTAGTGGAGCACACTTGCTTTTTTCAAAAAAAAGCTTCAACCTACTCTGATAAAACACTTTCACACAACTGGGATGTAACACAGATAGACTCGTCCAAATGTTGATCAAGAGTTACAGTTACAAATCTATATATAAATGATATATCCGCCTAAACGGAACAGTCAAAACCACGTATTGATAAAACATGAACTAGCGAACCGGATAACTTTTTAAATTACAATCACCTAATACCACTGTTTACACGCTTTGCTGTGAGTAAAAAGCCTAGAATGAAGCTTATTTCCTGTCCGATAAACAAGTCTTCAATAGGAAATTCATCAACAGTCTCATCCGAATTTCTTCAGCGAAATAAATTTCCGCTAGCGGGACTACTTTGAAGAAAGCCCTGCATCCTACAACCTACAACGGCACAAGAATGAGTAAGTCGGCAAGTATTTCAGTCTTTCTTTTAGTCAAATCAATTTAAAACGGAAAATAAAAGTCAAGCCATTTTTCACTTGAAAATTAAGTTAGCTGCTACATGAAGATTGAAAAGAAGAGAGTAGTCGGCTTCGGTACTGATGAAAGGCGAGATGGAGAGAAAGAAGTGAGGGAGAAAGATGGTCACGGAGTACCACCAATAGCATTATATACCTACCCAAACTAAACTAATATT
The DNA here is from genome assembly GCA_027744295.1 of Callyntrura guangdongensis. NCBI lineage: Eukaryota > Metazoa > Arthropoda > Collembola > Entomobryomorpha > Paronellidae > Callyntrura > Callyntrura guangdongensis. The sequence continues at coordinate 19,667 of JAHZNB010001743.1, forward strand.
ATATGAGCACGGGTACACAATGTGTGTATACACTTACTTGGAAAAAACGTTATAACGTCTAAAAATATAATAATAAAGTATTCTTTTCTCAGCTTCTCTTTTTCCTTTTACTTGTTTGTCTCTCTTCACTCTCTCTTTCTATCTTTCGATTTCTCTCTCTGGCCCCCTCTCAGTAGACTCCAGTGTTAGACTCTCCAGAAATGTGAAAGAAAAGGGGAAGAGCAGGAGCCAGGCATAATAATGTATTTATACAGTTTCCGTAGATAGAGAGACAGAAAAAAGGATGAAAAGGAGATTCGCTTTGGAGAAAACAGCACAACTTGCCTCACTCACTCATCGCTACAGACTACAGGAGAAAGAGCAAGTGGAGTTACAAGTTACGAGAGATCAGCAAATACTGAATACCGAGAATGAGTGCAATGATTATAGCTACAGTGTAAGGCAGACGACGTAAAGCGTGAATATCATCATCATTTGAATTTTCCTTATACTAAACTCAGGCCCCCTCGGTCCAATAACACTGCTCTGCTCTCCAAAGATAGAATAATATTAACAGTTGTCTATTTATACGCTGATGCTGTTGGCGTTGTTGCAACAGCACAATAAAAATGTTCTGAGAGAGGGACCACTTTTGAACTAAAAGCATATCTTATCATTATCATCATTAACATCAGCATGATCGCTGTTGCTAGTGGGAGTGATACTATTTTGAACTCAGCAGAAGTATTGAAAAAAGTGGTTGTTGTAGCAGTAGTCGTAAGGGATGCACCAAGAAATGATAGAAAAAGAAGAGAGCAGAGATATACACAAGCCAAGGAAAACAGCCTACTTTCACGGGTAAAAACCACAAAGATGAAAAACAGACAGATACGACGTGTATAGTGAAGGGTTGCCCGTGTCTTCACTTTTCTGTCCACACAGCAGCCTTCTTCCCTGGTTCATTATTATTACTAAAAGTTAAATTATTTTCTCCCATCTTTCTCCCTTCCACTTTTTAACATTTAATCATACCTCACTTAAAGAAAAAGCTGACCCGGCTAAACTTTTCCAACAAAATGGCGTAACTTTTCCCGTTGTAAAAACTCGAAATATTTAGATATGTAAATATACGCATGCAACTACTATTACCGACTTTAGAAACGACATTCTTTTCTATTTGTTGTTTAGAAAAAGATTTCGATTTCAAAGTATAATATAATTTATTTATACACACCTAAACAACCAAGTAAATAAAGGGAAAGCGACAAAAAACTTATTATTATGAATGAATGTGTTCCGTCTCTCACTTTCTTGTGGTTACACAGTGTAGTTGTTTGTTGCAGTGGCAATTTTTCTCTTGTGTAGCGAAAGTAGTAGCAATACTGAACTGAACTCAACTGGCAAAGTTGCAACAATCAACTAACGAGCTAGAAGCATCCTCTCTCCCAAACTATCATACTTTTACTGGCTTCTCTCCCTCTGTCAGAGTTTCCTATTTATATGTATCATACCATCAGCATCATCAGCAGCAGCAACTTTGCAAGCAGAGGAGCTTTGTGGCTGGAATTTTGGGGAGCTGAAGGTGGCAGTGCAGCAGCTGAATCGTATTCAAAACTATGTTGTACATACAATCTAGAAAAACACCAAAACGGAGCTTTTAGCAGAGTATTAGATAGAGTGGGAAATCTACCAAGAAAACTAGTAGAGCAAGCCTCCACGACTACGACATGGACAAACACACATCACCAACACCAACTACCACTAAAACCAAACCATACTAAACTAGAGCATTGTAAAGGCAAGAAGGTATCGCACATTTATATTTTAAGCAGAAGTCAATTCGAAGTACAGTGAAGCAGTGCTGGCCGGTGACCACTATGGTGAGCCATGAAAAGGTCGGTGGCCCACAAAGTAGTAAGTGGCCGGTGGTCCTTATTATAATTTATAATATTATATAATAATATAATATTATTTTCACCTTTCTGGCTTTAGGTACTATATAAAAAATAAGATCACTAGAACCAATTAACGAATTGTCATTCGAAGAATAATCACATGCACCTTCATGTAATATAATAATCTGTTTGTTCTGGGTTAGTGTCAACTTGCATTTTCAAGAAGAAATCAATCAAACAAAAAAATACTTGACGTCAAATAATGCATGCTTCCTCCTACTGTATTGCCTGGCTGTATTGTACTAGTAGTAGTAATACAATACAGTAGTAGAAAGCAGAAAATGTGTCTCATCTTTATACGCCCTTCGCGGGGACAGAACTGGGTAGAGATCAAAACTAAAAGTCAGGTGCACAACTATGAAATCAATTCCCGAAGTCAGTTTTTCAAAACATTCAACCGTTTAGGAGAAGCGCGGAAGGCCGGACGGGCGGTGGTACGGAACGACACACAGACTGAAGCCTACAAAACCAAAAGCTATTTCATAAATGCGCTACCTAATAAAAACATTTCAAGGCTTTCCAGGCTTTTTTCTTGGGCATAAACTGCAACCACACGAAAGTGTATTGGTAGTAGTATAATACAACAATCAAGTGAAGCAACGTAGCATCATTATTGAAACACGATATTTTCGCAAAATACCCTAGACTCAAACAATGTTCCTTTTTAACAAGCAGTATTGCATTACATGTTTGTACTGCTACAACAACAGAACTACTGAACTACTAGAACTCGATTGACACTGGATTCACTGTTAAGAGTATCAGGTCTCCAGAGATAACTTGGGTACATTTATTTACGTAATTTGTCTCCAACTTGAATTCATTTACATGTCACTTGGAAATGGTGAGTGATGGTTTTTACTCGTTAGTTGACCACTAACTACTTTATCAATAAACCACACCGATTATATAAAAAGTTTAAAAAATGATTTTCTATTATATAATCTACCTGTTTAAATTTATGTATTACCCCGGTTAGTTTATCTTCGCACTCATATTAATAGAATTCAATTTGCAATTTTAAATTATAATAAACATTATATCATGTATACAAAGGCAAATTCATAAAGTTCGTTGATGAAAAAATGCTTTTGATTTTATCTGAACTTTTCATAACTGCGTTGAAAATAGATGATGCCATGTTTAGCAGGAATACAATATTTTGGTATCGGTACTATGCCAGAAAACCATCCTTCCTCTTGCCCCTGCTCCACTATGTCTTGCGTGATAATAACAATGCATACTTTCTCAATAGTTCACTTAGTTTTAGCTACTGCTGCTGTTTTTCCAAAGACTCCATGGAACAGTACAGCAGCAGTTGTAATATTAACTACGTCAGTGGCACTGGCTGCTCTCCTCGCCCGCCTCCTTCCATGCATGTACAGATGTGTGCAAGTGATATATATATTCATACGTACAACGGAGAAAGTCTGACTTCTGCTGCTTGGAATGGTACCAACAAAGGTGCTGTACAAAATACTTTTCTCTTGGAGCTTTGTGTTGTTGGCAATGCACAGAGAACCCCATGTGCATACGTTGTGTCTATAGGTGACTGTGCACGACTCATAACTTGATGGTTGCTAATAGACAAATATATAAATAATGAAGCTTTAGCAAACTATGTTATAAAGTACGACCAGCAAACATTTCATGGTTTTACACGGACATTTCATTCAACATACGTAATTTTATGTTTTAGTTTTTATAAATCAGAGTTTAAATTTGTCGGCAATTCACGCCAACCCCTGACTAACTATAAGGGCTCTCCAGAGTAATCAGTTTACAATTGTTACAGCCTGTAAGAAATATGACAATGCTCAATTAGAGACGCTTCATTAAAAATCCTTAACCAATTTGTAGTAGGACCAAGCGTTTCAGTTTTATAAAAATAATAAGATTGACATTTTACACCATTTGTAGGAAACCGTGGTCCAGAAAACTGAGTGAAACTTGTAACCTTTATAAGTGTGCAAAACATTTGAGCTAATTGGGGTCCATTTTAAAATGTCTGATAGGGATGATTTCTCGAGCATGTCTTTAAACCCTCACGAGATACTAGTCTGAAACTAGATATTTGTAACAACAGAAGTTTTTGTAAAAACGGGCGCGCGCGGACGACGACGGTCGACAAAAGTACATGCTTTCATGCTAGCTGGTCGTCATAAACACCATGTGCGTACCTATATGGATGGATAGATAAGCTTGCGAACAAAACTTGAGCCTTTCTGCCTGCTTGTCCGCACACGAAGCCCGTATTGAACTAATTCAGGAAAAATGGAGAAGAGAAAGAGCAGAGAAAAGAAAGGAAGGATAAAAGACGTTTGGAGTAATAGTATTAAGCCATCTTTTCTCTTTCCCCGAAGCATACACGAGCTCGTTACCAATTTTCTATTCCATTACGTGCATGCAAGCTTGTCTAACTCGTGATCTACAATATACAGTAATACAGTACGAGAGTGATATGCTACTTTCCTATAGAAGACAATGCAACACACGCACAAAGCTTCGTTTTGTGAAGGTTGCTCAATCGGGAGGTAGATATGCCGGAGTGGATAAGCCAAATGAAACTGCTGTTGGATTTTTTTACTGTGAGCATAATGACATGCATAATGCATCTTGTTTTTCGGTAATAACTGTTTTGTTGTTCTCTTACTTTTTCTCACTTGCCTTCTTTTATGGCTAAATAATGGCGTTCATCCCAAATGCGAAAAAATAAATGGGCTTCTGCATCCTTTGCAGGGCTTCTGTGGCAAAAAATGTACGATCTGGACGGAAATCCTTTTAACACCGAACCGCCAATATCATCCACATCAGCATCACATCATCTTTAGCATGGCTGATCCCAACGTCAAAGTCAAGTTGGAACCAAAGAAAGAAGTGAATGCGGAAATTAGGCCAGTGAAAAGGAAAAGTGCTTTCAAAACTTCAGTATAGGACACATGAGAGGCGATACACTTTACTAGCGATAAGTATTCATCTGGAATATTTTTATGCTCAAACTAAACACATGCTGATGTTATCATTACAATGCCGTTTGATCCCCACTACCAAAACAGGCAGTCATTTTACATTTCACATAATATAATGATTTCATCTCCTCTTGCGCCACTACGTTGTTGTGTAGGATTTTTTGTAGCTTATCTCCTACAGCACAGATCCATTTATGGCTGAAATGTAAATTGAGCGATCCATGAGAATAGTAGTTTTGAGAATAGCATTACCGTTTCATACATTTTTGTGAACAGAAAGCGAACACTTCAAAAATTCAGCAGAGATTTGACGAAAATGTAAGAACTGCTTATGTCTGCTAAACAGCAAACATGTGTGCTCAACACTGATGCATTATTATGCAGTTTTTTATATTTTCACTCTTCTACAGATGAACGTAACATGAAACTGTGATACATATGGTACTCAAGAGAGATGGTTATGTTGTGACTTCAAGTGTGTTTTTATCAGAGACTATAGCCATCATCACTTCACATCCTGCGGGTGATACACACTCTTGTACTTGGTTTTCCAGAGAAGAGATAAAGCTACAGGATGCATGCTTCACTTCACCCCATGGAACACTGTATCTGTACTACTGCAGAGATGCCACTATGCCACTTTTTCTTAGCATACCTGTTTCCAAAAACGGTCTGCATAATATTATGACCTGCAGAATGAAAAAAATGTGCACTAAACGTGGCAAGTATTCTTCTACAATTCGATTTTCAGATTCACATGGTTCCGTTTACGGTGTTATTTTTTATACACCTACTTTTATACTCTTATACTTGTCATGTTTGGTAGTTTCTTGAGATTTGTCAGAATCACAGCATGGAAAAGACAAAACGATGTATGTAGAAAAATAATCCTACTGTAAACTGAAGGATATCGACGCAGCTGAAATGGCACAATGAGTGTTTACTCTAAGCGATTTCGAATGAGCAGTAATACTGTATATATAAATAATATACATTCACCCCATTACATTGTTTACCATCGAAAGTTTGCCGTTCAGTTGTAAAACAGTGTCCCGTATTTCTGTGTGAAATGATTGGTGCTGCGTTGATTGAGTTCTTGTTTCTATATGTACAAATTTATTTCCTTTGTTTACGCACACACAATAGATGTGTGACAACCAAACAAAAACTGCGATCTGGGCACTTGTGTGGTAACACTAATCTTTTAATTCTAGCAAATAGCTCAAAAAATAGTTACGATTAGGGTGCAGACGCGTGTAGTACCAGTTTGTCATCATAATTCATAATTGACTACAAGCAAATACTGACCACTACCCATGTACCCTCTTGGAGACAGTTTAACCTCAAGTGTTGGTCATTTCAGGCTAAATTCCATCAGCATAGCACTTTCGTATGAGCCTTATCACGTTACATGAAGTTACCCTTGTAATTCTCAGGATGACTCAAAATCTGTAGTGAACATCATCTCATCATCAGGAGCGTGTTGACGGACAGACCGACGAATATGACTAAATCGTTATTAACTGTGATATTTTACATTACGTCGTTAAAACAGGTTAACCAACAGCCCTATGTTCAACTTGCAGTATCCGTTTAGATTAAAATCTGAAGCATGGTGTGCACGTTCTCTCGCCGCCAATCTCTTGTAAATTATGTAGTTCAACTAAACGAAAGAAATGATAATAATCACAACAAAACTAGAGTTTCAAATAAAAAGAATCTTTTTCCCAAAAGCTTTAGTGGGAATCTCTCAGAAGCAGAGCTACTTTTAGTGTTATTACAACATATCTCAAAGTATTACATTACGTGCATATTTATGGTAACCACAGACAATATATATAATACATATACAGTACAAAAACCGTAGTAACCTTACACAGAGGATCTTGCGAAACGTGCAGTATATTCGCTAGGAACAAGGAAAACGACAAAACAGATAGATACGCCACTAAAACGCCCTATAAACTTTGCAGTAAAGTTCCAGTTTTTAAGTTCCTACAACTACGACTGAATGACAATCGTTCTTGTTTTTGTAGCATGATAATAATAACTTGAAATGCAATTTTGTGTTTCAATGTAAAGGGAGTTTTAAGGTTGCTACTACGGGAATGTCATCTCATAAATAGAAGTGTTTCACTTTTGGGATAGCAAGCCATATACGTATTAAATGCATGGTCACCATTTACTCCTATCACATTTTCAGCCTCCAGCTAGCTGCAAAGCTGAGAGCGAGCGTCCACATATTTGTTTGATCGTAAGTTTTCTTGTCCAATAAGTTTCTTGCCGTGGGACGCAGAATTCATCTTCAAATGCGAAACAATATGCGCATAAAATCTGAGAGAGAGTATCAAGCCGTGTATCCGTGTCCGTGAGAGACAGAGAAACTTAAAAATTCCATTTTGCCATGTCTGCTTTACGGTCGGTTAGCAAAGTGGCTGCTCATGTTATACGTCTAGTTTTCTTTTCTGATAATTTTGTTTGAGCATGATGCATGCAATGCTGATACGTTGATTACGACAGCATAATACGATGTTTGATGTAAGCTTCTAGTTTGCTCCCTCCATGAATTTGCCCTGGTTGACATGCCTGTCTGCTGTTTTATATTACCATTATTATCATGCCTATGGTCTAGGTGCATAATTGATAATAATAATCATCATCCTTATCAACAGTTCTTCCTATGGACCATTACTTTCCATAAACTTGAGCACTGCACCAAAACATGACATGAATATAAAAATCAACATGCAAAGTTGTTCTGTGCAGCACAGTTCTCAGAAGCTGAATGGTTTTGCCAGTATTTTGAATACACAAACGTGGGAACGCGCAGGTTGTGAATATATACGGTGTTGTAAAGAGGTAAGTACAGGTACCGAGATGCAATTGAAATATTGAAACAAAGAAACTTCAATAAAATAAAATGCAAAATCAGCTAAAGGGCGCGCATAGATACAGCATGTTTTCATATATGTGGAAAGTTTTATAAATGCAAATAGATTGCCGAATATCCCGTGTCTAATGAATGTAAGGCTTTAAACAGAAACAAATTTGAAACTTTAACTGTGAAAACCTAGGGTCACAGGGGTTAACCAATCCTGGTAAACCTTGGTACGTACAAAAGTGCCTTAGATGTGTATTTGTACCAAGTTTGAAAAATGATTGGCATTTAAAATTTTACGTTGTGGTAACACCCGTGAGTCCGGGGAGGTTGTAACAAAAACCTGGATGTACAACTGGAAATGTCTAAGAATCGATTCACGAAGTCGGTTTTTAAAAAGAAGCAGCCATTTAGAAGGAGTAGCGTTTCCGACCGGTCGGACGCGACACAGACAAACCACAAAACTAGAAATTGTGTAATGAAATACTGATAGCTAACTAGTAATATAAATTGGGATTGAGAGTAGGTAGAAACCAATTTTTCTTGACTACTAACTACTGACAACTGAAGGTCAATATTGAATTTAAAGGTGGTCAAAAACAATAAATTTTAGTTGTTTTAATTCAATCTGCTCATTCCAACACAAATTGACAATCATTTTCGTTTTTGACAATACTTTCAATTTTAATTTTCCTCATTAAATATATACTCCCAACCAAAGTCAATTATCACATCTCACACCTTTCTTCAATATAATTATTGTAAATGAAAATTCAGTATACATTAATCATATTTTTCAGAATTTTTACTATGGAAGTCCGGGTAGTGATCAAACATGGAAATAATTCTCTTTCAAGAAGATATACTTAGTTGTTCAATAAAACCAAAATTCATTTGACGCCAGACCAACTCAACACGAATAGCGAATATGGAATAGTTGTTCGTTTGGAAACATGATCATATTTTACAACTGGTGCCTACAGATTCCACGAAATCCTGCACACTTGGAAAAAAACGTGCAAGATTGAGCAAAATCATTTTTTAGTTTGACGAAGACAAAAATAGTGTGGTAGTAGTGGGCCGAAATCCAAGATACACCTGCTGTGGACGGAATTTCGGTTCATTTTAAAACGGCGCAATGCGACGCACTGTATATTAATGTTTGGTACAAGCGATGTTGCGATGCGAAAACTTATGAAAACTCTCGATCCGATTCTCATGATGTCAGCAAATAACAATGAATGTGTTTAAAATAATTTATATCAAATTTGCGACATGCACAACATCATTAATAAAGTACGGCTGCCGGCTGCACTACTGAACAGAAACTGTATAGCCGAAATATCTCCAATTCCGAATAGGTACTCTATCGGTATCTAATTCGGTATCCATTAAACCTACAAAGTAATAGTAGCAAAGTGACGAAGTGGTCACTTGATTTGTGATGCACAAACCCTCCATCTAACTCCAGAGGGAATTTGTTAAGGGGACAGGTAATCGATTGGCGAAAACAGTATTTCAAAATTCGTAACCGTTTTTTGAGGTACTACTGCAAGATTATCTATATTGATTGATATATAATTAATCTATATAATTGATTATTATATTATATCTATATTGTAGAAACCCCTTGGGTTGCTACAAGGCGTCAGCTTGAAACTTTAAAACCACTAAAGAATGTGTTTAGGAGACGAGTAATCTATTAGCGAAAACAGAACTTTAAAATTCTTCACAGTTCCTAAGTTATCACTGCAGGGTTATCTTTGAAATACTCTAGGCGCCACATTGCGTCACCTAGAAACTTTAAAAATCACCATTGAGGTAGCTCCTGAGATGATGAGTCGATTGGCAAAACCAGAAATTAAAATTCCTATTGGTTGCGGAGTAAACTGCCAAGCAATTTGGAAAGTTTGACCCTCTTGAGATCACAGAGATCAACCATTCAATATCAAACCTTGCAAAACGTCATAACTCATAACTATACATCATCATCTCTATACCAACTTTCAGCTAGGCTACCATTGAAAAATTTAAAGCGACCACTCCGTTGACCCCCGTGGGGTTAACCCCAATTCGAGCTCTTTGTCAACCCTTTCTATTGCCAAAAACAGAAAATAAAAATTCCTTATTAAATTTTTTTTTTTGAGATAATCAATGAACAGTCGGACGGACAGACAACGTGATGTTAATAAATAACTTCATCACTTAATACCTAGGTACTTACTGATTGAGGTTTTATGTCGATACGAACAACGTGAAACAAGTATGTTAGAATGAGCGCTTGACAAAATTTTAGCAACTTACCATTAAACAGTTCTACTAATAATAGCATGACATGGCAGTAGTAGTTATAGTATTGTATTGTAGGAATGTATCGCGCTCTCCTACTTTTAAAGTCTGACATGACGGCAGCAGTAACAATGAAACTTAATTTCTAAAAACACAAAAGCATCAATTACCTGGACGGCAGTTTGGCTCTGAGACTCTGGAATTCGTAAGAGAGAATTTTCTTCCATAATTAAGGAAGTTCGATTTGGAATGAGACCGGCTACCTGCGATTGCAAGAACAAAGGGTAAAAAATTATGAAAGTAGAAGCAGGGTATCTATGTGTGACTGCCGGCAAATGACAGAGTTCGTGATTTCATGTTTTTTCTTTCGTCATTGTAAGAATTAATGAGCTCCATGCATAATAAGGGTTTGTACTTACCATTTTCCCGTGGCTCTCCATTATCAGTTATCGTTAAATATTGACGATTCCCATCCTCATCTATTGTAAGATGCTCTGCAAGCTCTGACAAGGAACCGTCATGAGTAAAGCGAAACGTGTGCGACAGACGACGTCGTATTTTTCTCAGACTCATTTTTACAGTTGAAGGCACTTCAAATGCTGTTGGCTATATTACGATGACGATAACAGTTTTGTCTAATAACAGTAGTACTAGCAGTAGTAGAGAAAAAAATCCTGAATGTTTTATCTTGAGATCCACAACATTTATATTATGGAATATGTCATGTTGTTGGGTAAAATTGCTTTGAAAATATCAAGTATCAAAATAGCCGTACTTTTGCTTGTAGTAGTTGGTCATAGGTTTTAAAACAGTTTAGTTATTTGGATCAATTGGGCATAAGTACAGACAGAGTATGAATGATACACAAAGTAATGGAAAAATAAGTAACTTAAGTTCTCGATTTAACTTGTCAATTTTCTAAGGCTTGGAAATGTCATGTAGGTTCCCAGTTGTCAGTCACTGCTATATTAAACGATGAGTGAAACCTGAAATAAAAAAACACAAGGTTAAACTTTTTCAATTTTTGCTTGAATCTAACATCTACAAATTGCGTAACTCCAAGCCAAAATACATTTGGTGTTAGTTCTTCTCTAGTTATGCATTCGTTCTGACATTTAATTAAATGTATATATGTATAATATGTGATAATGTAACTCATTATGCATGTATTTTAAATCACTTATAATAAATCAGTTTTTAATAAAAGTGAAGGAATGTGTAAATTTGAAAGCATACATAATAACATCTGATCATCTTGTTTTGTTAAAGCTTTAAAATTTTGAGACTACAAAATACTGCATATGCATCACAATGTATGCCGCAATTTTGCAAAACGATGCGAATGTGCTAGCTTGATTCAGTTTTCAAAACTATTATATAAAATGATGAGTAGGTTACAAGTCGTTGCATGGACAATGGGAACGGACAAAACATTTTATGTATGAGCAAATTATGTAAGTACGTGCATGGGTACATGCACGTTACGAAATTAAGGTATCCAAGATATAATGCGAAATGCGGACACGATGGTAATTTCGATCGATAATACAGATTTGTAAGCAAATGCTGAAAGTTCAAAGTAAATGTTCGCCATAAATTAATGGTCTAGAGACAGTTTAATTCAAATTATTTATCAAATTACGTGTCCATGTGCAACTGGGTACCATGACAGGACCATATTATATTATGACAATGTTCGCAGTGCACATGTAATTTTACGTACCTATTCACTATTATTGTGTCTTACGTTTATAAAATACGTCAAAAGAGTTTAGTGTAGGAATAACCAACAGTACAATCACAACAAATTTTGCACCACCTTAAAGAAATCGAAGTAAATTTACTGCAGTATTTTAGTACCTGAATGACCACGAAGAAAAAAATCTCTTGTCAGTAATTACTAAGAACTGAACGCCTGAAAAATATCTATCCAACTGTTCGTAGAAGTGATTTTGGTTCAACTGAATAACTGAAACCGTTCCATCCGATCCGAGAAGTAGTTGTGAATCTGTTTTTGCCTGATAGTTGGTCTTATTTAGTCACATCCTATGTGACTATATAATTTTTGTTAGTTAATATTTTCTTATGGGATACCAGACTACCGAATAAGAAAAAGCAACGTTAAACTTCGTTCTAGTAATGGAGTATTATTTAGAATTCAGCAGAAATGTCATAGATTTGACGTGTGTCAAACCAACAAACAAAGACACATGGGTGTTTCAATTTATTGTCGTATTAAAATTACAAGGAAAAGTGGTTTCTAAGAACGAAAGCTACAATAATTTTATTGTTTAATCTGAATTTTCTGTATAACTTCAGCGCGACTTAATATGTTCTATAATATCATATACATGATGCAGATTGAAAAAATGAGCCGATATACTTTGTGATTGTGATGACTGATGACTGATGTGATGACACAGAGTATAAAAATGTAACAGCACAACAACATACTATAAATGCAAGATTGTTTATATGTACATAATTAAATGTTTTTGCTCTGGGTATGGATGCAATCGAATATGGTATTCAACGTAGTATAATGCTATTGTACATGTAGCGCTTGGGTGGGACTGGGACTTTTTTCAAAAAGTCGTATTTACACGACAGAAAATATTTCATTTGATTGAGCCCTATAAGCATGGTAGTAGCGTCACTAGGCCTTCTGTGAACACACGCTACAAATAGAAACTTTATCATAAGGCGTTTGAACTGAATTTATGCGGCAAAAAAGATAAGATGGACTAGATTTTAATTGAGGGAATTTATGAGGATTTACAATAACTTAGGTTTTTTACCGGATTCATTGCATGATAAAATAGTAATGATGATAATTATTAGTTAGTACCACATAAGGGTAATTTTCCAGGCTTACACGTACCTTAAGTAATAAAATACACAAAGCCAAGAAAATTTATGGCGCATGTTTTTGAATTTTCAACTAACTGACGGCGTTACATTTTAGGTTGAACTAGATTCTTGTACCCCTTGTCAAACAAGTAATTCCATGAGGGAAACATGAAACATCGGGATCAAACAGTATGAATCAAAGCTGATATATATACATAATTCCCTTGGAAGTACGATTGTATAAATTTTGAAATCAGTTCACGTTTTTACCTCAAGGTGAGTCACATCCATAATTTGTGCACGTGTTGTAGGGAATACATATGTATAAAGTCAATTTTCGAAAACCCCATGTCAAGCGGATAGAAAACACTAAAGTTATGTATAAAAAAAACTTTGGAGCTCCCTGCCTCTTGGGTCACACACAGGGGTCAAACTTGGCATTTATACACATGTTTCTTATTACGTATATGCTTCGTTTACCGAATTTCAACTGATACTGTCATGTTAAAATATAGAGTAATGCTTTAAACGTGTTCCCTAGGGCAGTTGGGATGGGTCAAAACGAAAAGTCTGGCGTACAAGTCTAAGTCTAGATACCCTTTGGAATCGATTCCTGAAGTCAATTTTTCAATATGTGCACCCGTTTGCGTGGAGTAATGAGTGATAGTAGTTAGTACGTCCGACTGACTGAAATGACTACCATAATAAATAACGTTAACGTACTAACGAACATACCTATACAGTTCAGTGAAATTTATCTGTCATGTAAATAGGGCCCAATGAAGGATTTATTGTCGTTTTTGTAAGGTTCTTTGAAAAATATCCCTTGTGGTTCAATCCAGTGCTTCAACTCAATTATTGATGATTTGTGTAATGATGATGTGGGTGTTCAATTCAATTACTGGCTAAATCATTAGTATTGTGAACGTGTTTACAAGTATGACTGTGTAGTACTTCGGTAATTATATATTGCATGCATGTGTACACATTTTCCCTTACTAGTAACGTTATTTTGCAGATGAACGAAGTGACAGATGTAACCGGTGAAGCTGGCTAGAGTTTATGAATAAGAAAATGGTCCAAATTCCGACGCAAATTTACCCAAGATTTCTACGACAACACATAAATTGCTACTAAATGAAATTTATATTTGTCTGGAACGATGCTTTTGCCTGATGCCATTACAGTACTCCAATCGATATTAGTGTGTGTGTGGAAGCGTAAAAACTCAATCCTACGCTACTAGTCGGATAAACGACCAGGTTGGCAACAAAGAAGTTCCTTAAAGTCAGTAGGCAAAGGTTTCTTGTAAAAACCAAGATTCACAGCTTGTGTGGATGGTCGACACAAATCGTCGAGTTGGTGTCATCTTTGCACATACACATACACACGTGAGATACTGCCTGATTGTGAGATATAACACTTATAACAGGTATGAGTGGTATGTAGTGTCATCATAGCAATAATGCTACACTTATGAACTATTTTCTTGTTGGGTTTCCCTTCCTCACCGTTCACTCAAACAGGCAAGATTTCATAAATGTGGATACATCGGTTGGGACTGGACTGAGAGGATTTTGTTTACATACAAACACTGGCAACATGAGTACGAAAAATGGTGATCTTGGGTATTATTCCAAATGAGAAATGTCGCAAACTCACAAATGTCGTGTTTCAGATCCTCCAGTTCGTGAAGTTAACACAATGAAATGTTACGTGTTTTAGGTATCAAAGGGAGAAAACAATTTAAACAAGTTGATTCAAAGTTTCCAGGAACAACAACGCAAATACCGGGCATGTTAAGTTCTCAGTGATTTTTTTGGCTAGAATTGAAACATGCCAGTATGAGAATGAGAATTACCATGATCATGTGCACAAACGTAAAGATTGAGCGACTGAGCGTACTTATTGAAGATCAAAGAGAAGAGAACAAAGCACGAAGAGACTTTTCGTTGAACAAGGTACAAAGATATCTGGAACGTTGTGTACTAAATAAAAGCATTTCTTTAGCAAGCAATCGTTTGTTGCCGTTATGGCTGGAAAATAATGTCAGCGCCAAGAACACTGGGCATCTCAAACAAAATGTTAATATCTTATAAAAATTCATACCTAAGTACACTATTGAAAATACTGTGTCTTTCTTTATTTATTTTCATGCTGAATTATTCAGTTTTCCTGTGTGTCAGTTACATGACGGAAGTTTGCAAAAAAGAGATAACAGAAACACACACAAATGTACACTCACCGTCAGAACAAGATACAAATAAATGAAGTCAAACGATTGAGAAAAAACAGAGTCGGCTTCGTAGTTTGTGTTTTCTTGAATTATTATGAGAATCAACATGTAGCAAAAAGCTTCATTCTACTTATTTATAACGTTCGTTTTTCTTCAAAAAGGAGAAAAATATTTATGTATATTTACCACGCAGTACATAGCACACGGAAAACAAGTTTGCAGTTGTGTAATGAATGATAAAGAGTAGAAATACTAATAATAGGGTACGTGAGGTAAAATTCTCAGTTAACATGGGATATTTTCATGAAAGTGCCAATTCTTATTTTTTTAACGTTCCTCCTTGAAAACAGTCACCCATCACTATTAAGACCACTTCCATCTGCAGCACGCCGTGCAGTCCTAAAGATGACTGTTGACGACAGCTCGAGCAATCAAAATGTTTCCTTTACCAACAGTTTATTATGAAGAGTCGTAAATTAAACCCCGTTTCATATAATATCCTATTACATATTACTCACAACTCACAACTCACAACTACAGACTGCTAAACGTAATAAACTCAAATCGTGTCTACATTTTATCAATATGGCACTTCTTGAAGCTTTGCGAATCGCGATGACTACCCCATTCATATAGGTGCATAGGTGTGTACATACTATGTAACTGTGTATTTGCCAAAGTAAATTTTACTGCGTTACTTACTTGATACTAACTGCCGACTAGATTCTCGATTAGCTATTGAGCTTAGCTTGAGCCCTTGATGATGATGATGATGATGTATCTTTGATGATAATGAAGGCGTTATCAATTTACATGTAAATTTAACTTTAGATCAGATCAAAGAGAAAAATTTAAAGTGAATGCGCAGTATACGCAATTAAATAAAATATAAACATTAATTTTTAAACACAGATGTATAGTATGGAATGTACACTTTCATTTAATATCTTAATAATCATAATCTAAACGTCATCGCCGTCAGTCGTCAACAATTCTCCGACGCTATCGTAAACCATATTATCTACTATATGCTTGATAAAAATATATAACTCTAGTACCAGCTAGAGATTAAACCTTATAAACGTTCTTGTTAGTTTCTAATGCCCTGTTCACTGTTTATTGAAAATGTTGAAATGTCGTATCCCTAAAATCTTAATCTACGTTGATATACGCAATCGTTTGTAGTAAAGTGTTGTCAATATAAATGATGTGCTTAATTTTGTCATTTGAGCCTTGTGAAAGTTGTCCAAACAGTTGTTTTTGAAGTCAAAACGTGAAACTTTGTGCTAAACTTTGTTAATAATGTAGCATCTGAAAATTTTTATTTTATAATCGCTATGCCTAGAGTTTATCAAAAATTATAAATTTATTGTTGATCCCACCATTTAAGAAATATTAAAACCTCGAAATTTGAGTTATGTAAATGTATTTACTTTTCAGTGTTACTAACTCATTAGTTAATTGCTAAGATGATAGGTTTATAAAAATGGGATTTGTACTATTTGTTTCCATTTGTTAAAGTAAACATGACTTAGCATGGTAATATCATACTTCATAAGTAAGCTTATAAATAACTAACTCAAATCCTTATTATGATTACTTTTTAGTAGTAATCTGGACATGCATACGACAGTAATCACAATATCACAACTTCCGAAGCAGTAGCAGTTTCGTACTGTAAATAAATCTACAAAGTAATAGTAACAAAGTGACGAAGTAATCACTTGATTTGTGTTCAACAAACCCTCCCTCCAAAACCTTTCCTCCATCCAACCCACAAATACCAGAGATACACCTATATGACTTTTGACCCCGTTGACATAGGGTGTCAAAATTTTGTCCACTTTCAGAGGAGGCCATAGGCTACCTATATGCAAAGTTTGATGAAAATTATTGAGCCTTAGGAATGAGGAACCGACTGGCGGAAACAGATTTTCAAAATTCGAACCCGTTTACGAGTTTTCGCCCAGACAGCAGACAGGCAACGTGAAGTTAATAAGTGACTTCGTCACTTAATAATATGTTCATAAATTGCCCTATTTGGACTGACAGACATGTAAACTCGACGTAAACGCAGTTTCTCAACTATGCATCTATCATATCATAAAATTAAATGTAAGGAAAAAAGTCGAATTCGTAGGGGTGCAGCGGACAGATTGGTATATAATATATGTTTAAAAGAATATATCATTAATAATATCGTCATCATATCATAATTATACTTCTTGCTTTTATCTAATAATAAAGTCTGGCAAACTGTAAAGTAGGCCCAGCCCATGGGGCCGTAAAACCGCCCCCTGCCCTGTGGTCTAAAACGTCCATAACTCTAATATCATGTTCATGTATCACTCCATCAACGTCCATCATGTATCTATATAATACACCACTTTCCGCTATAATAATGGCATATGTTGAAATTTAAAAAGATCGATCCCAAACGCCTATCGTTTCGTTTGGCGAAAACAGATTTTCAAAATGCATTTCCTTCAAAAGTTAACGCGCGTGTGACCTAACTGGCGGACGGACACTATAAAATAACCCTATATAAAAAGGTCCCAACAGTCTGGGCCTAAATAAGATGGAATGAAATGAAATTCTACTGTTATGTTTTAACCGTGCGCCGTCAAAAGATTTTTCTGGTAATTATAGCGTTATGTGCTTCTTCTTTTATCTCACAAGGGAGTCCCTAAATATTGTAAGTTGCCATTAAATAGACAACTTCCATGTATGTAATGTACTCTATTAATATTATATATGTATAGAGTTCGGAATAAATAGTACCACTAACTGCCAATTTTGCGTTTTGTATTTCAGATTTTCACACGACAACGTTTCAGTACGTCAAAAAATCAAATAAGGACTCGGGAGGCTTCGCATTGTATAAAATAAACCACGAATACAGTTAAGCAATACACACTAGAAGCGACAAAAACCTGGAAACACAAGCTGAAGACGTTCAGTATAAAACAGTACTTTTAAATATAATCAAATTGTTCTTGTTGAATTTAAGTACAAGGACTCAAGGTAGTCTTCCTCGTCTAACGTTGGTAAATGTATAAGATAGAAGTAATGATGTCTGCTCTTGTTGGTTCCTGGTAAATTTGCATGCTCTTTTGGACCACTCCCGTTTACGTATGCCACATTACCATTTCTCCATCACGTCAAATTATTATTTCATTATTATCACATACTCATATTATTTCTTCGACGAGAGTAACGCAATGTCAAATTGATAATTTAAATTCTTAACAGTCTAAAATATGCATTTGTTTACGTACCTTTTATTTATACATATCTGCGAGTTATAATTAGATATCAGCATTGAAGAAACAAATTAAATTTAGGAAACGGAGTCATTCACTCAGTTTTCATTTACATAATATGTCATCATCGTCGTCTTGACATTAACTTGTCTGGCTGGCTGGGGCAGGAGTGTGTCATGCATTGACGTGTGTCCAAAACTGACGGATTCACAACGGTCCAATAACCACATGACACCTGACCAAGGCCAAGTCAAAATTAATTTGTCTCAAGCCTTCGCACAAGGAAATAGATTAATGCCTTCGAGGCAAATTAATTAACATCAAACTTCCAACTTCCGTATTAATCCATCAGACTACAAGAACATCATTTACGGAAACACAATACTACTATATTAAATCTGTCAACAGGATATTCATACGATGGCTGCTGCTGCACATTTTTGCCTTTGACATATTTAAGGATCAGTCAAAAAACTGCTTTTGATAACTACGGTATTAATACAAAACTCAAACCTTTAGCACAGATCATATGTATTTAACAAGCCTTACATATCTACCAAACTTGTATGTTAGTTATAATAATATAACTATAAGTCAGAGTAACGAAAGGGGACCTTTCCCATCTGACACTAGAGGGCAAGAAGGTGTCAGTGTTACAAAAAAAATCCGTACGATTCCCGAAACACTCATTCCAATAGATATCATCGTTATCATGGCAGAGAAACCGTATCAGCACAGCATAAAAGCATAAAACAGTATGAAGTCCAATCTTAATAGTGGTTGGTTACCGGGTTTTTTGACATTTTTACTATAAAAATACTTTGTAAAGTTTCAAAGTTATGAAAATCATATTAAAGGCACAACTGAAAAATAACGGCATAATTAGCATTTTTGGGAAATCTACAAAAACAAACACATAAACCTTTCTTCTTTAAAATATACACATGGTACCACCATGCCTTTGCTTTTGCAATTAGTCAATTCAACTTTTTTCGCGCAGCATCAATATACGATCTTGTGGGGCAATATGATGTTTATGTGGTTGCATCACTTGCATCTGGAACTATTAAGGTTGGTATTTAGAGCCAGCCTCTCTCTGGGATATATAAGGAGAACTCCTTGGATTTTAGGACCAACCTCAGGGATATAAGATTGAAGTTTAGGACCAGCCTCTGGGACTGCAAAGTTGTAAAGTTAGATATGACTTTGCAATGCTTGACCCAGATTAGTGTACCACAGTGACGTCCAGATGGGGTTAAAGTAATATTACTTAGCTGATAATTACAACGGTTATTTCCATTTTAATTGGAATTTCGACAGACAACTTACTTTAACTATTTTAATTATTTTAATTAAATTTTGTGCTACACAGAGTATTCTGTAAATAGGCAAAAGTCCATTTTCTTTCTGGTTGGTTTGCGAAATGGTTTATTTAGGTCTATGACAAAGCACATGTTCGGCAATTTTATGGAATTTCATGGAAAGGGGAAAGTTTTAAGGTTGACACCTTAAGGTTTAAAGTTGCTAAGTTTGGTAGATTGCATAAAAGTTTGAGTTACTGAGAGTTTCATGGAAACTATGCCACTGCACAGCTTTCTCGTATACCTTATTTGAACAATAATTAATATGCTAAAATTCAACGTAGTAAACAGTGGCCCAGCGCCCCAGACCTTAGGAAATATAGAGTAAATATGCTTTAATAGTCGTTATCCATACCAGATTGCCGATTTAACGTTATAGCTAAACCCTAATTAGCGCTCTCTGGAGGTCACAGGCTCAATCAATCCGAAGATTATTATTAGCAAACTTAAACAACTACCAAACATCTATATTACGCATCTAAATTTGAGCTATTTTGAATAACCTTTAAACTTTAAACCCCGTTACTCCTTGGGTTGACTTCATGGACCCATCTACAAACTCATCTTGGGTGACCCGTTGCAATTGATTGGTGAAATCAAAAATTCCACTCTCCTTAAAGATTTATCACGTATACAGACAGACTGTCGGACACTTCTAAACAAATTAATATACTAAAATAAAATAAAGCTGATCGTAAATCGTTGTGAAATATTGACAACAATAATAAACATTTCATAAAAGCATCAATAATTCGTGGTAAAATCCTGACTTTATGGAAATGCAAAGGCAGTAGGCAGGAATTCAATTAATGTAGCAGTAAAAAAACTAAGAATGACTCAAGCAATATTAGATTTACATGCACACTCATTCTATTGATAGCTGTATTGTTATTCTTGCTCTTTTTATGGCAGCGGTTTATTAAATGGAGACAATGAACAAAAAATAGTTCAATGCCAATCAATTCATTACATAAAGGAAAAATCAATGGATTGGGACCAACTGACGTTTAGTACATATAATAGTGCGACCTATCATAACATGTGCGGGAGGATGGAGTGCATTCTAAGAGTTATTGTCAAACTGAGGATCGATTTGATATTACCATGCTTTGGTAGTATAGTGGTGGCATCAGTGGGCGCAAATCGTGAGTTATAACCAGGAAGGAAGTTTTAAGTTTGGGCTTTTGTAGACATATAGATGGATGACTAACATTAATAAAATCAGTTATTGAACTTGTTACTATTATTATTATTTTAATGTTTAGCTCGATTACAAATTTGACAAAAAAAATGGCCTCGAGATTTATATACGGTACCCATATAGAATATTTTTTGTGTTTTTTTCTTCATAACATACCACATACACTATAAATAATCGATCGGATTTCTCCTTTTGGTACTTAATAATTGTGAATATACGCTGATAAAATACACGCAACTTATACACTCATATTTTGACTTACTAATTGTTCTGAAAATGTTTGTTATACTATAATAACATCAACAGCTGGATTAATCTTCCGACATCAAATTATTTTAAATTGTCATGTAAATACTGCACCACTATCGGAAATTAATGCAACTTTCCCTGTTTCTTCATACTACTTTTACACAATACAACTGCTATCAGCATGAATAGCATGATCTACTACCTGGGCGATGCGATAGTACGACAATGAGCTTCTCTGTTTTTCTCACTTTTGTGTTCTCCTTGAACTACAAATAGATGTCTGCTTGGGAGTAGTCTTGTGGGAAATGGGAACATTTGCTATCTTTGTGCTAAAAATCTATTCAAAGTGCACACGATATGACATTTTGGGGCCAGCAAAGGCTTTCCCACATTGATTTCTATAATGTACATTGCGTGATCCATGCTTGTTACTTACCCAACGAAGTTTACTTTTCGCTGTAATACAAACAGCTTACATCTATGCAGAAGAAACGCCGTTCACTTGTAGCCTTGTCGCGTAGTGTGACTAACAGGAATGTCAAAGGAGTAAGCAGGGTTTAATAAAACAAAATGATGACAAGACACCAGCTCGACGAAGACACACATCAGTTTCAAGGACTTATATTATAATGAGTTGAAAAGCTGTTTCCAGAAAAATTCAGATGTTGGTGTTACAGTTCAAAAAGCTTACAAGCCCATTTTACGTGTTTATTGTCTCTTGTGTGAATATTTTTAAATGACAACCGAAAGGATAGATTGTACATTTAAAACAACGTTTAATTATTAAACTTTAATAGTTGTTAAATGTAACGGATTAATTCTGAAGAAGATGCCAATCCCTGTACTCCTAACTCCTAGTTTAAATGAGTTCCGCCACATAATTACCACCTTTAAATTTTCAACGACAAAAATTGATCTTAGCACTCTAAACTTTACTTGTATGCTTTATATAAACTTAGGCTCACCTCATCTAAAACTTTGCGGTTGCAGGTGCAAACTTTGAAGTACTTATCCGGTAATCCCCGAACAACGAAGTTGATGACAAGACCATTCTTGTGCAGCGAATTCAATTTTAATGGGCGGCGCGGCGATTCAAATATAAAATATTCTTAAAAAAATAAAAATTGTCGTACTAAAATGACGTTCAACCCAAATTTTCGTTGTCAGTGTATTTCATTGTTTCTGGCTGGCAACAGTAACAACTTCACGATTAGTTGTCGTGTTTTATTTTTATGAAACTGTGGTGTAAACTACTTCCACAAAGAATTTCCAACAAAATGACGACAACAATTACACTTCAGAAGCGACTTCCTTGATGCGACCACAGGTCGTTTTACTGAGCACATATATTGCGATTGCGAAGTGAGTGTCTGACTTTAAAGCATGTTAAATAACTCAATAAAGTTAATTGCAACTTGAAAATGCAAACATTCTGCTTGGCTGGCTCTAGCACACTCGTAAAGACCAAGGCACTTTATGATATTTTCTCACTTTCCATTTCACATTCCTATATATACCATCAAAACTTGCTTAGAATAACGTTGGTTTAAATTTTAATTTTAATGGCATCACAAAAGTTTCTTAACGATCTGTCTGTCAGTCTCATTAGATGTGTAAAGCGACAAAATGTCATTAAAAATTTAAGTGGAGAAAAATATTGACTGTACGCGTGGTTGCGTTTGTGCAACTATTAACTGTAATAATACTGCATCTGCGTTCGACAACCTCATCTCACTGTTTTTTAAATTCTCAATAAAAATAGGAATAAGTTCAGTACGTCTGTCAAGAAGTAATATAGCGCCGGTTTAAAAGTATTTTGCATCATGACAATTTTTACCAGAGAATGATTTCGTTGCACTCATATAAGCTGCATTTTTTACTACTTTTCATCACATAAGCGTTCTTAACAAGAAGATGTATTAGGAAGCGTAATTTCATTAAGAAGTCGATAATGATCTTATTTATCACAGAAAGAAAAAATATGTCTTTCGTGTTCCAATAAGCTAGCAAATATGGTAAAATGAGTAATTTGAACTTACATGAAGATAAAACTTAACACCAGTAATTGCAGGCAACAAACACGATTTCTTATTTTGTCTCTAAATACACAGTAACACATTTACACTTAAGATCATTGAAAGTTAACAGTAGCACCAGTGGTTTAACCTTACCAACTGTTTCCCACATTACCAAACAAAACAACATGAAATGTTTTCTCCATCAACGAAACATGTCCACATTTTCCAGTTGAAAAGCAGCAAGTCAAAATTCATGGTGTGCTACACGTTAAAACTCTCGGTATTTTCTCCCCCGTATAAAGTAAGTGAACCGCTCACCGAAAAAAAAGCTCTGACAGAATACGCATCATTCTCAGTGAGCCAATCAACCCACAGCTTCTAACAAACCACGTAACGGTTTCCCCAAATAAAAAATGAAAACAACAAACACCACGGTTCAGTAGACGCAACGAACCAGGAAGAAAGAGAGAAGCCGAAAAACCGGAGAACTGGCAAAATTTCGGTTTCGTCCCCCGTGCACGACAACAAAGACTGTATTTGTGGGAAGCACACACTCGATGCTATTCCATCAACTTTTCACAAGATCATAGCTCACGCCGTAACTAATAAACGGGGTATTCCGGTTCTCACTGTTACTGTTTTGTTATTACATAACTTGTGTCAACAAATCTATAAAACAGTTTTGCTTACATTCACTTCAATAATTGTGTCCTTTAATAGAATACAATGATTATAATTACAGGTTAATAAGTCATTAAAATCCATTGGAATCGGAACCACTGCCTAAAACTCCTTCCATTCCTATTGTTTTCTCAGTCTGTTAATTTGGCTTTGGCTTACAACAATGAAGTAAAACGCCCGTCTCGAGCATGCCGTGTGGTCATTTAATTGAAAATATTTTTTGAAACTAACTAGGTGAGGAATGAATCGCCACGTCAAAATTGAAAGGGAAAACGGGTCGAAGATTAATTAGGTAATTATTAAACTAGCAGTACATAAAGGCAATAAGAGGAAGTGAGTTTTCCCCCGATTTGGTCCGCACCATTACTCCAAGTGGCAATGATGATGGGAACTGTTCATATTATTCTATCAACTATTAGGCACGGGCATAAAAATTGTACGCACTGCTAGCATTACAGTGTACAACACGTACATACAATGCAATAACAATACAAGGCTGGGATTTGTTTGTTGTTTAAAATAAATTATCATTGCACATTTATTTTACCATACACATATTATTTGTTACTATGAGTATGATGCACGTTGCTTTGTGTGAGGAGGATATATATGTATTTTTACGACATACAACAATATGCGTGCTGCACACTTAACAAAAAAATGATTCCCTATCTTGCACGAGGAGTTTTGGTATTGAGAGGGTGTTCATTCGTTCATGTTTTGTCTTTTGGTTTTTTAGGATTTGGACATTCATACAATATTATTGGTAGCAGCCCATGATCGTGATCATGATGATTGCTGATTGCTAGTGCTCACAGTCACTATTCACTCACTACTATTTCCCCTACTACTACTACTACCACAACACAAAATAATGATGATAATAATATTTTCATCTACTTAATTCATTCTCACTTTTTTATTCCATTCCATGTACACCCTCCTCTTCTGCACCACCATAACATTATTATCATCTCTGCCTTGCGTATCTGTGTTCAAATGTTCGTAGTCACTTTACAAGTAAAACTTTTCAGAGTTCAAACATAAATATTTTTCCACGCACATCGTCCTATCTATGTATTCTCGACAATACAAAGCATAACATTTGAAAATTCTCTCTCGGCTCAATGTATGTTGATATGCTTGGTACATTCATTATTCCATTGAACGTTGAATGTTAGGCGGTATGAAGGCAAGCAAGCATACGCGTTCAACAGAGAAGGATATATTATTGTGAATTATTTTAAGTAAAACTTTGTTGCTAGTTGCCACCAACAATGCAATAAATGTTGGCTTGAATGGTGTAATATGTGTATCTGTGTGTAGAGGAGATGATCATGTCTTTTTCCTAAATGTGACTGTGCATAATATCTTCTCCTCGCCAATGTTCTTGGTAAGTTCTTTTCTTGTTGTGGTGGCGATGATGATGATAATCGTGGTGGCGTACTATTCACTTGTGAGTTGTGACTACTACCAAATACATTAAACACAGTAATATTATATTGGCATTGGTTACTCGTGGTTGGTGATGAAGATAATGTTGTTGGCCGATGAAGCTTGTTGCTGTTTTGCTATGGAACCTATCTCTGTGAGTTGTTGTATAAACGAGGCACTGACACAACATTTCTGTATAAACGACGTAGCAGTCATTCACTGTTGTACTGTAATAATAATAATAATAATAATCAGTAAAGTAAATGCTCGTTTACGACGAGGTGATCTTTGCCTCTTTGCTGTGTTTAGTACGTTAATGCACTAATATACCTGCTTTTGCCAGTTTGGGTATATTTCATCTTTCTCTCGCACTAGTCTTCTCGCAGTTCTCACCCTTTTATCGTCATTGGTATTGGATTGGAAAAGGAATAGGAGGAACAATGTGAACCTCGAAGAAAATTCACTTACAAACAAGAAGTGCTCCTTCTGTCTGAATAAGAAATTAAATCTCACTCACACATTTACCATCACAAATACACATTGCAAGACGAATATTAAAAATCGTTCCGTCTTCTATTATCCCATCTCACAACTCTCTGATTTTCCTTTGCAAGCTTACCATTTAACTAACAACGCAACGTGCAGCAGCAGAGAAGACGAAGAAGACGGGAAAACAGGCAAACCAAATGGATTTAGGCATATCGCATTCATTGAAAACGCAGACTGCTGACGCGACGATAGACCAGAAAAACTGCTATATAGATTAGTTTATTATTTTTATTTTATTTTATCTTCTGTTTGCTTTATATTGCTTATATTTCTTCTCTGCTCCACTGTGTGTAAAAAAGATTGCTATAAAGTGTATGGAATGGATGGATGTGCGCCCTTTGCGTTGCGTGCAATGTTTTAGGCTTCAATTTGGTTTGATTTAAAAACCTAGCGATACATTCACGAAGTTGGTCGTTGAGGAAGCACTCTATTCAAGGGAGTAAGGAGGAAGAAGACAAGAAAGCCGTTTTGTAACGTGGCAAATTGCTGAATGAGAACAGGAGACAAAGCCATCATCACCAACTAACCAGACCTGCTCACACTATTACAACAGCCAGTTACTTTGATCGGCAACACTGTTCGTTTGTCAGTAATAAGTAAGTACCAGCAACGAGCATCAGTGGCAGCAACGCTCAGCCAAAATATCTAACGATGCAGAGGAAAGAGCTGATTCTACACAGAAACATTTTTAACCTCTTCTCCGTCAAGCTGCATTTTTATTTTTACGTAGTATTTGTGCATCACTTATTCACTTTTTTCAGTAAATATTTTTTTGATAAGGCGACATAAACCGAGTTTGCTGGCTTGCTTGCTAAAGCAGATCACGATGATGATGACGATGATGGTCCATGGTGATGGAAGAAAAAAAGATGACGACGACGCTTTTATAACATGAAGGTTCAAGTACATGAGAAGATTACATTAGTACTTTGTATGTAGGAATTTCTATGCTCATATTTATTATCAACGTCATTCATATAAGGTGTGTTTTGTACATGAAATGTCTAGAGACAGACTGAACAAGCGACCGTGTTTTTACAATATACCGAAGTAACATTTCAACTTCAACAACATAAGAGTCAAAGTCAGGCAGGGTAGAACGTTGGACATTGGGTTCTTTTGCTAATGCAAGTTTCGTTAAAAAAAAGACCCTGACGGCGGCGGTGGTGGTGATGTCGAAGTCGATGTTTTCTAAAAACATTCACCTTTTCTGTTGTTGATCTTTTCGTACCTACTACCACTACTACTGCTGCTGTTCCTCTGCTCCTGCATGCTTCATAACATCATCATTATTAGCGTCGCAGAGAGTCACTGCCACTACTAGTCCTTGTCTCATTTTATCGTCATTGCTGGGTATTATATTACCTCATAGTACTTGGATTGCTGGCAAGTTACCACCACATCATCGCCACAACCAGTGTTACAAACAGCAAATTTTTATATATCTTGTATAAAGAATACCAATACATCACTGCTTACTTTTTACGATATTAGACAAACTAACTGGCTCAATAATAATCTCTGCCTACTTTTATAATTCTGCTTATATTATAAATATATTATTGCACACTAAGCTGTAATATTTTGCTAAACTAAACCTTGCATTTTTATATCTTCTTCAATATTTTTTTCCTTTTAATACATTCATCCATGTCTCTTCCTCTATGGCCGTCTTGATATGAAGTTGGTGTCTCAAAAGTCTCAAAAAACCTCCTAGCCGTTTTAATACATAGGTACATCGATAATATAGGTATACTGTGTAGTTCACAGAGATATAAATTTGAAAGGTTAAAATCGTTATATGTGTAAGTACGTATATATGCTTATTATGACATTATTCACTCTCAGCTCAGTTGAGGTGTTCTTGCTGTTTACTTTTCATTTCATTTCAAGTACAACAACTACTGAGCTGCAAGACTTCTTGTTTCTGATTGCAAGTTGAACGGAGACTGTTCAAAGCTTGGTATTCAGAGGACCTGCATAGAAAACAAACCAAGCCACTTCATGATGATCACATTCCCATCCCTACTACCTGCCTGTCTTTGTACGAATATAATTTGCATCTACTATAGCGTTCATTCGCTAACAAAATTAACCCCACATGGGTAAATGCAAACCCCACAAACAAGAATAGCATTGTGAGAGTAAATAGGCAAAGCAGTATTTTGTATCAGTAGTGCCGTATAGCAGAGAGAAGCAGGAGAATTGGCTTAGTTATAGGTGTCATTTTACAACTCTCCCCTTTTTGTCCCTCTTGGGATTTAAGTGTTTTTAACTAACTTGCTTCCATACTATACTAAATACAAATGCGTTTTGTGGATGTTACTATGCTAGATGAACTTTTTACAATGTAAATTGCAAATCACTGTTTCTGAAACGAGAACAGAGCTAACGTGGCATGTTGAGTTGTTGAAATGGTGCTACTTGTGTAAATTCAAAGATAAAATTGGCTGCTATGATCCATGAGATTTGTTTTAACATTACGTCAGGTTCCATTCATTTTTTTGTATTTAAGTCATGTACGTACAAGCGTCTGCCGTAGTTATTCACGGCAACGGACAGAGAAAGTTCCCTTGTAGTTGTAAGATTTTATGCTTATTCAGAGTGAAATTCTGTCTGTACTTTATATGGAACCAAAGGGGTAGTTAACATGTAATGTATGTAATTAACATAAAATATAAATTGAGCAAATGTGCTAATACGATAATATGATAGATTAGCAAACACGTTTTGTGATTTGTCATGTACAAACTAACCAGTAGTTTATAGTGGTTGAATACGTTTGCAACAAGATACAAAAAATATATTTATAATTATGATTATGATTAAGTATACATTCGTAGGTGGGTGGGTCAAATTTAAAGTAATAATCTGGTCTGGACTGGACATAAATTCCTGACTGACTTCCCTATCCTGCACGCGAAACAAAGCACCACGATAAGAAACTAAGGCGATCAACTTGTTTCTTTGTTTATGTGGTTATAGTTTATGTGGCAAGTTTTTATTACTACACGGTACGTTTTTGCACCAGTTGTGGTCACAAAGGTCTGCTGAACGATGTAAGACCATCATTGCGGTAATGGGATTTGCCATTTTTATCTCCTCTATGCAGTTTTTTTTCTCTAAACTACAAGCAGGGGTAAAATGATAGCATTTGTTGTAAGTATACTGACGTGTACGGTACTTCCATGTCCAATACTGTCGCATTGCTTGGTATTGCAGTTAAAACCGGCTAAATCTAATAGTATGCAGAGGTGGTCAGCGGTTGACCCAGGCTGAGCGATTTGTACAAGTAGATGAACAGTAAAATGTGCTGTGATTAGATGGACAAATAATGATACGTTTGTGTGCAAAACCGCACTGTGGACAACGAAAATGTAGTATGAGCAATTAATCCATTTGTCGTGTTTCACAGGTTCGTTACTCCTATGTTTCCGCGGAAGCATTCATTTGCTGTAACATGTTTACTTCTTTTTATCCTGTCTTGTAATTGCAATTTATTACTTTTTGCCTTTTCAAATTTTGGCACAACGTTATCATGATAAAATCACTGCACTGTTCCCCCTCCACAAAATGAGCTTCATTATCAGCAGAAGAATGCTTTTTAAGGTAGGTTCACAATAAGAAAAAGAGGTGGACACGATTGTAGCGTAATGATAATAAAGATAATAAAAAAGTAGAATAACAAAATGTTTCTCTTCCACATCTTTCTATAAATAACCACAATACCTTTTTTCCTTTCTAAACCTCGGCTGCATGTGGCGTATGCGTATGCCACTACCAAATAAACAAGCCTACGCAAAAGCGATGACGGTTCTGAAAAACACATAAATTTTGTTAGTTTGATGCTCAGGTAATCATGATGGATACTTTTTAAGAAATAGCATCTTAATGTATGATGCCATATATACATATCTATTTTCCACATTACTAAACAGTTTCTTCCTACATAAATATTCATACTCTGCAATGGATAATACCTTTCCTTCCTTCAATTATTTAATCTGCATATAATGTAAACGACGTACTGCTGTGCAGTGCCTTAAATCATAGGAAATTCCCGGTGTTGTGTTGTAACAAACAGTTGTTCATCCTTTTAGTCGTTAGAATTTCTTACGTATTACATGGGTTATATCAACTAAGGGGTTGGGAATTGGGAATGGTGGTAGTAGGTTTTGCTTACGTATGTTAGGAATATTCATTTGATTTTAACATATTACCATATCACTGCACTTTCTTCTTACTCTTCTCAGATTACTACACCCACACGAGAGAGATTATAACAATAGCAAAGCTTGTAGCAGGGATGACTTTACATTGATGAATTGATACGGTGCTATCAACAACAACAACTTTTTTTTTTACAAAAGCTCTGCACGTCTATTTATGGTAATGTTCGTTTATCACATTGTAATAAGTGGAAACAATAATTCATATGTCACGCATATTTGCCAGTGCCAAAAAATGAGTGATACATGGGGAATATTGCTAACAAATGGATTTTTAGAGAAAAAACTCGACTATGACCTTCTTCGCCCACGTATATCAACTTGCAGTTTACGAAAATGTATTCACAATTGTATAAACATTTACAAAAGAACCAAACGAGTACAACAGAGTTTTTACGGGAGGGAGTACAACGACCACATTGTTTATTACAACTACATATCACAAAAAATATTAATAACATTAATAATGTTAATATTAAGGTGCATTGTACAGGTAGGGAGGTAGCGCTCTCTCACGTGGCAATGCACACTGGTATATAACAAACGAGATGTCCTTACTAGTTTTTATATGTACTAATGTAGTTGCTGTAAAAACAGTTTCATTTCTATTGCAAAGTATTCAGATTAGGACAAATAGTTCCGAATACTCTGCTGAATAAGACCTTAATGTTTAGATTTCAGCGCTCCCTGGTGGCATTAAGTTGCAGCTATTTTATCAAAACTAGTGTTGCCGAAGCACCACTTTCGTATTGAATGACGTAATGTTAAAATCAACGTCACAGAGGGATCCAACCCCAATTCTTTCCACTAACATCCTAAATGGTGAAATGACACGAAACTACCAGAGAGCAGCACTATCGTCTAACCCGATTGGTCCGCTGAAATTTGGGTTTCCAAATCTGCGAGTGTCATTGCAACATTTAGATATTTGCAGCTCGTTTTAATGCGAGCCGATTACGGAAAATCGCGTTTCTTTGGAATACACGTTTTTACATTATTGTGCAGAATATTTTCAAACGGTGAAACCCTTTTGGAAGCGGGTTAACCGAGATCGGGTGAAACTAAATAACTAACAAAAGTTTCTGAAGTGATTGTTTGGCAAATTTTAGCCCTGGTTGCTTTCTAGTCACAATTTTGCATACAAGGTGTTGGACTTTGAATAGCATGCCCATAGGGGGTCAAAATAACGACATGCCAAACTGTGAACTGTTAGAAGCTCATTTCCCAAATCAGTTTTTTATTCCTTGGTTTCAAGAAAGTATGGACTGTCAGACAACTCGAACTCAAACAATTTCAGCTACAATGCAGCAGCGTCAACTAATGAATAATATGTGTAGTGTAAGCTTAGCAGTTAAGCATATAATATCAGCATCCCTCTATTGCACTGCACAAAACGTAAAAACTTTCTCATACACGATTTTTATTACGCATCATGTTAATTTAGTAAATTATCCTTTTTCGTTTGAATACCTTGTTCGTTGGGTTGACCCATTCTGTATGTGTGGTGGAGCTAGTGATATCGCAATTGTAAGTTGCACATGCAGTACAACGAACATAAAATGACAGAAGTTTTATATGTTGTTCGTGGCCTCTACATTACATAATGCAGGACGCGGTCGCACCAAGGCAACTGTGGAAAAGTGTGTTTTCAAAAATAATTTTAAAATAGGCAAAAGTAATCATAGTAATTTTGTTAGTGAAACATGAGAGCAATGACAGCGACATGTGGAAGGCAAAGGTGCTGTGAACAGTAAATTGAGACACTGCTATCAGCGTAAAGAAAATTAAATGATGACAATTAAATGAGTCTCCTTCTCCTTACACGTTCAACAATAAACCTCCATTAGCAATCTACTTAACTCTAATAAATATCTAAAAAGTACACGAGCACTACCGTCTACACAGTACAGCTTTTCCTTCATTCAACAATGAACAAAAGAAGTACGAATTGCATTTTTGTTTTGTTTATTACCTGCAATGACGATATCGATACCATATTTGCAGCTTGGAAATGACAACTTGACAATGTGATGTGTTTTGTAGTCCACCAATTTTCTGGTTTGCTTATCCAAAATGGTATGCCGAATAATGCGAATGTGATAGGAGCGCAGTTTGTCAAAAGGTTACACTGATTAAATCGATAAACCATATATTGTAGTGTGTTGATTGTCAATAAAACATTGGGCACGATGCTGATGATGAGTACTTACATGTGATGTCACTGAAATAATATGATGACGATAAAACTATCTCCTGTATTTGTTAAAAAGCGAAAGCTTCTTCAATTAATTGTACATGTCTGTTTGCCTGTGCATATTCATAATTCAAACTTAAAATGGACTTGAATATTTATTTTGCTTAAAATGTCGCACACGAGCACGAGCACCTCAGGTCTATTGTGTAATGTTTAACAGATCGAAATCGGACATGATTATCACTAAAAACGTATATCATCAAATGTTGACCCAATACATTGGATCATGGGTAGACATTCGACATCATCTTTTGGTGGAGACTAAAGTCTTATTTTCTCAGAAGAACATACCTGCAATTTCACACATACCTTTATAGGCGCCCGTACAGGCAACTTGATAACCATGAGTTTATAATTGAGGGCATGCGATTTGGATTAAACGCAACCGATGGGGATTTTGGATTCCGAGCGAAAAGTGAAGATGACGATGAGGATGAGGTGAAAACAGAATTTCAAAATTCCTTTCCCTTCAAGAGCTATAGTGCTTACGGCGGCGGACGACTGGAAGACCGGACACGATGGAGGAAAATTATATAGTCACATCTTATGTGACCAAATAAAGTTGCCACACTAACTAACTATGCATCATAGTATAGAAACCAAATAAATCTGGAATGTTCACTTCTGATGTATTCTGATTGGTCTTTGATTTGTTCCTATTGGATTTCACTTTGTATCAGTTGTTCTTGTTCTATTCTTGTATTATGTGTAAAATACCAGAGCTGTATTCTCTTTGCTGAATTTACGATAAATTTGGCTCGGGCTTTCGCTACGTCAGTATATTTAATTAAATTGTAATGTATGGATTTAAAGTATGCCATTCATGTAGCTGATTGGCTGAGTCAGCGACGCTGACCGACCGACGGCTAACTGTAAACTGTGAATGTCGTAGCAATTTTAATGATTTCGCTGAATTTTCCATTAAATTTTAAACGACACGAAATGGATATTTTATTTGGTTTACGAAGTTCACATTATGGACTAATATTGCAAAACAGGGTGTATTAAATGCTGGCATGAAAGGGTAGGGGATTGCAGATTACGGACCACGGATGTTAAAAATCTCAACCCCATAAGAATACCTTATGCGTACTTTACCACTCTAACCATGCGATGTTGATACTTACGATGATCTCAATTTTCTCAATTGAATACTAATATTTCAACATTTCTTCCAAGTCTGTATTTCCAAGTCGACTAAAAAATAGTTGTAAGTACAAACTCAACCAAAAAAAAATCTTCCAATCTTTATGTTACAGTTTTAGCAATTAATTATTCTACAATCGTTTTTTATATCAATTCCATGGTAAAAGATGAAGTCTTCATGAATAAGTTTATGTTCACCCAAGTTAGTGGATAGAAAAATTGTTAGTGAAACATATAATTAAAGTGACCATGCACAATGCACATCTCCTCAGGCTATTATTGTATACGCTACATAGGAGCACTATCAATTTTGCTTCCAATTTGATTATGATTAGTAAACCATGTTGCCACTACTTGAATAATAAACCTGCTATAATTGCAGCAGTAGAGACGCAGATGAAAAGCTTTGTATTGGTACAAGCTGATTGAATTGTTCAAGACTTGATATTTTGTCTTTTCATTTGACCTTGTATCACTATACATTATTTGAGCTAATTTGGATCAAGTTTAAATTTTGACTCCCTAAATGACTCCCCGAGGGTAACCAAATTTGCTGAAATTGCATCCCATAGAGGCTACTACACTAAGGTACAAGTGTGCCAAACTTGAGCCAAATCGGCTGTAGCATCTGGCCAGGAGACTGATGACAGACAGACAGACAAGCACACTAAAATCATTACTTAGATAAAATATTTTTCATCTGCGTAATAAAGAAAAATATAGCTACACGAAATGTAACGGATGTAATTGTGAACTCCACACACGGTTATATGTATATTCAGCAAAAATATGTGACAAATCACAACTTTTCATACTTCATTTCACACATCTATACCTATTCATCCGTCCATAAATATTCAATGAGCAGCACTGATATATACTGACAAGTCAATGTTTTCTATCCAAAATCATATACCATATTGTTCACACGATATTGTAGTCGACAAGGTAGTGGTTTTGATATTTACAATGCCATCTGAAACGGCAAACTACCTAATAAGCATGAATCGTCACTTTTTCAAGGGAATCGGGGCGGGGCGAACGGTGAAACACTTTTTTAAAGGCAAAATGACAAGTGGCATTATAGAATATTAGAGATGATGAGAGAGATATCGGACGAGATACCTTTACTTTCCATGCAATACCAATACCTTGTAGTTCAATATGCAAATATGTGTTGTTACTGTTGTGGTTGTAGGCTGATGTCTAATGTAAATGTAAAAAATTAAAACAGCGAAAAATTGTTTTCCAATTAACTATACAACACACTTCCGGTTCGTAGTGTTCTCATTATTGACACTTGTTTTTGCGATAAGTGATAATAATATACTAAAGCATTTCATAACAGCATTTTTATATATGACGCTGCAATTCCTGTTAACAAAAATTACCTGAACACTCCATTTGAACTTTAACCGTCTGGTTAGAAGCAACATTGACTGCATAACTAATACCATTTTCAATTTAAATATTGCATTGTATGGGAGTCAAATTATGCATTATATTATGCACCTTAAAAGTAATTATATGTCCTTTCGGTGTAACCTTAGATCTTAATGACAGAGTAATTATGTACAATACAGTTTCTTGACAGTAATAATAATACTTTTGGTAATATTTTTTTAATTCTAACAAACTTTTATTTCAAACATGTGCTGAGTGAATAGAAACAAGCAAATTATAACCTGCAAGCTATAATTTACTTGATGATTTTAGGACAAATAAAAAGTTTCCTATAAATATTAAGTATTTTTAAAAAAATGTAGAAGATATTCTTCATTTTTGACTTTCATATTATTAAACGGAATGGCGCACCAACCTTGAACTTTTGATGGATAGTAACTGGGTGGTACTAGGAAAATCTATTTTCGAGGAATTACACATTTACCACCCGATGTGATTATTTGTGAGTTTACCTAAATGCTTTTATGAATTGATACTAAAAGTTGCTATCTTGCGATGATTATCTTTATGAATGTTCGATGTATGTCATCTTCCTAAATAACTGCAGCCAAAGTTAGACAGTATAAAAGTATACGCGTCTTGAAAAAGTGCATTTTAATTTGATTGCATTTAATCTCTCTACACAACAATGAAGATGCAAGGTGCTACAACTGATTAAAATTGAGATGCAGAAAGCAATTGGGCATGGTAGTATTGAGCAAGGTAGTATTGTATTCTAGAAGGTCCCATCCCACAGTTTTCACACAGACTAGATGTTTACAACTTTAAATGAATAGAATAATTTACCGCAGTAATCATGTAACAAGGAGGCTAATGATGATAAATACCACGTCATGGTGTTATCTGGTATTCACATGCTTTGGCAAATCCTCGATTCCTATGTACAACATAACATGCAGCATAACATAGTGGTTCTGTAAATTCTATAAAATTTTACTGCTTGCACATTTTCTATGTGAGTGAAACACGCAGCATTAACGTACAATCACGTATATGTAAGATTTGCTTTTTGCTTACTACAACAGACAATCTTTCAGTATAAACATCAAGTATCAAACTACAAAGATAAAACTTTCACTACTTCGAAACCACATCTCATCAACATCGCCATAAAACAGCGTCAGAAAGAAATAGAATATGCTGCAAGTACGATGCATGCAAGAAGATAATTATTGAACAACCAAGCTGCAAGTTGGGCGATGCGTTTGTTATTGTGTGCCTGAGTGACGGAGGATAGTTGAAAACAAGATGCGTAGGGATTTGGTATTTGCTCGTGCTAAATTGTTGAAATTTTATTATGACTGTTAGAAAAATAAACCAACAACAACTCAACGCCAGGCCACCGCTGCTACTCTAGGCAAACTGCAATCTCCATCCTAATAATGCTTACAAGCGAATATTTCAACCGCTTTATCTTCTGTCGAGAACCAGAGTAATACTTAATTACCAGGGAAAAGCAGGGAATTCTTGTCATTAAATACAAGTAACCCCTTCATTATTAGTATTAGGTAACTCAGTTCTGCGGTACCTTATGGTTGTCATTTTAGGATGTGGTGCAGTCCGGCTGTGTGAACGCTTATTGCAGTCCTCCACCTAGAAAACTGTCAACTGTCCCATTCCTATTCTAAAACCTTGTATCGAGAATCAATTCGGCCAATGCCTGACAGGAGCTCAGATTTCAGGTCCCTTTTTTGGACTCTAATTTTATCCTGATTGTTACCTGTAGTGTAATATTTAGAGCACTTTTTCCAATTTCTGGGGAGCTTTATTTAACGTTTTAATGATTGACATAAATATGAGACTGAATTTTTAGGTCCATGGAATGGCACTACTATTTTACATCTGCGCTACCTATTTTCCTTCACAACGAACTATCTAGTTTATCTTTCTTTTAATTGAGCGGAAACTATGCAGTATTGCAGGGTATGCGTAAGATAAATGTTTTACAGAGAATAAAATCACAGCATTTACGTGGGTATGCAATTACTACTTGTGCAACTCGAGTCTTTTTACACATCCACGTATTAGTTTTTATGTCATGTCTTTTTTATTTACCTGTTTAAACTGTTTGCTGCCTGTATGATAATAGGTTTCGACGACGTCTGTTTGACTGCTAAATAAATCTTTTGGAATGGATTACACATTTCCTACTTAAAAACTTTTGACAGTACATTGTACATACACACACATCATACGTGTCTTGCGTATAAATATGCTTATAATAATATCTGGTGATTTTCCAAATATATATCAATAGCAGTAGATTTATAGCAGCTGCAGATGCACTGATAAGACGTTTTATGCGGGACAGGTCAAGGTCGTATAACCCGTGAATCCTCATGTCAG
>JAHZNB010001744.1:0-13446 GCA_027744295.1 Callyntrura guangdongensis
ATATCCGGCACTTCATTCCCAAATGTAGAATCCCAAACGAGATGGGATGCATGAGTAAGGCATGGACTAAAGAAGTAAGGCACACTCCTGCAGCGTAGATTCGCTGTTGAGAACTGGTAACGCTATGGTCGCTAAATGATCGAATGAGAAGACGAAGAAATATGGGCTGGACAACTCTAACAAAGTAAAGCATAATCACAATTCAGTTTAACAGAGGGGCAAAATAAGACACAAAAAGGAAATCATCGGTGGTGGTAGTAAATAATGATGCTAGTTAAGTTTCATAGCATGAATTATTGTGAATACCTGATAACGCATTCATCAAACAGAGTTCCCAGTCCATACAACATGTAGCTACCACCGAACACATTCCAGAGAGCTTTGTAAAACCTTGGTTTTTTCTTCTTTTTCTTCGCCGATATAAGATGATCCTCCCAGGCTCTGTATAACAAAGAAACGACCACGCTAAAAACATAACCACCATCAATCTATAAAAATGAGTCTTATATATTCTAATGCTGTTTTCCTGTAAAACATTATTTTCAGTAGCTCAGTCTAAAAGCGTGATAAAAAGTTACAATGTGAGTCACCAAAACGTTCAATAAACGCAGAAAAACCACACGCTTCTATGTTGAAAAAAAAACTTTTTAACACTCACTATTATTGCACTCCATCCATTTTCCAGTAGTAGTGCATGCATGCATGTATTTACAGTAATTAGATAAGTTATCAACCATGCAGTGAATTGTGGAGCCAATAGAAAAGTGCTAATGACTTATTGTGAGTTGCCAATATTACGTAACTGTTTTGCGGTAACAGGAAATTATTAAGTCTGAAGAGAAAGCATTTGGTAATTATAATAATTATCACCTGATAACCTAATGGCATTAGTCACCCTAGCTCATCTGATAACCTGACTCTGTGATTTCTTGAGACTAAGCGCGCTTGTTTGAGTACCAAGAGAAAACAAAAAATTGGGATACTTTACGCCAATTTATGAGCTCATTACATCTTTTGTAGTAAACCAGTTTCATGTAAATATTCCTTGATCTTAGATAAAGTTGAATCAATGCCATGCAAATTATTTCGCAAGGAAAATTTACACATTTCAGTTGATTTTTTATTGTAGGAAGTATTGTGCTCACAAAAAAAATTGTATGATTTCATGGAGTGACAAACAAAGTGTCGAAAAAGAACATCTGTGTAAAGTCACCTCAATGATAAACAGTGCATTTTCCTTGGCTTGACAATTTTCTCAGATTTTCCTTGTCCTGCGTATTATACGTACGTATTATATTATATTATATCCATTGAAGGGAAGCGACTGAAGTGGGAGGGAGAGAGGAAAAAATTGCGACCAGTGAGAGTATATCACCACACTTATCATTAAACCACGTATCTACATCCCAACAATTCTGCTTCACTGTTTATATTTTATGTTTGTTACACAGTTACACGTTTTATTGTCGCTGCAGCGGAAAAATGTAAATATTTTATGTTGAGATTTCCTTCCTTCCTGTCGCCCAATTTAATTTATCCCATTTT
Organism: Callyntrura guangdongensis; assembly: GCA_027744295.1. Classification (NCBI taxonomy): domain Eukaryota; kingdom Metazoa; phylum Arthropoda; class Collembola; order Entomobryomorpha; family Paronellidae; genus Callyntrura; species Callyntrura guangdongensis. Next base: position 1,546 of record JAHZNB010001744.1, read on the forward strand.
TATTGTTAGCAAACAAGCTTATATGTCAGCCCGATAACCGGCTAATAATGCTGACATTAGCATCATCTGCTTGTAATATACCTAATTAGATTCTAAAATATTTTGCGCTAACTGACTGCAGTTTCTCTGTTGGAAATATTTTGACTTTCTTGTATCAGCGCCTGACTGACTGACTCGTGGTGTGTGTGTGTCGTAGATATGCGATGTATGTGGTGTGTTGTAATAAAAGGGTGAACTTGAACAAGAGACCTTAACTTGCAATTTGCACTCTGTTCCCGCTGCTTACATCCATCCATCAGCATAAAAGCACACACCAACAGCCAAAATCAGCATTCTTTTCTTTTCCTTAATATTTTCCCTTCCAAAAAAATTGATGCATTGCCCATTGTACTTGACTACTTGTATATAAATACTTTCAGTGTGCAAACTTCTTATAAGTGTAATTTGGCGTGCTTTGTGAATACAAAATTTTATCTACGTCGAAGAATCAACTATATACATAAAACAGCTATATTGATGTATATGTTATATTGTTTACTACATTCGTTGATCAATTATAAAGCAAAGCTTTATGACTTATTATTACTTACCCAGCTTCATTTTTGAGCCAAAAGTATAATACGGCGATAAATTTCTTCTGTAACATTCTCGCATGTAGGAATGCATCAAGCGTGTTAATTTTTTGTCTCTGAAATGAAGTCTGAAAGATAATGTAGTCCTTCTCGCGACATAGAAAGATGTGTGTTACTAGAAGTCAACGAGAGAAAAACTTGATGCGTCATATTTTCCGGATTTCACGAAATTATAAAACGCCGTCTTCAAGTACAAAAATGCTTTTACACTGGTAAATACATATTGAATAAATTTTGCTCAAGCTCCAATATCACTAGCGTTATAGCCCATTCCCAGTGCCCATTTTTTATGTGCTGCCCGTGTGGGCTATTCACTACTTATATCTTTCATTTGTCTTTGCAGTTAAAATTCTGTGACTGTAGCGACAACAGACACCCCCAAGGCCCCAAGTCTACTCTAGTTTGATAGCCCCACGTGTGCCTTTCAGTATAGGTAACAACGTGTGTTTATCAACATGCATGGTCAATACGTTGCGCCACATTTCACCTTAAGCATCATCTTTATTACATACAATATATACACTTGGCACCGTCGGTACGATATGGATTCAATTGCTTGACAGGCCGAATGAGTGAAAAAACCGTAAGTCTTTCAAGGAGAGCTGAGCCAAGAGCCAACATATTTCTATTTCCTTATCGCTACCGAGCTTTTGTTATTTTCCATACAGTGCATAGGTAAATACCTCCTGATTCAGCATAGAACCCAAACTTGTACTGGAAATTGTATGTGATGATAACGGAAATGAAAGAAAAGAGAGGAAATTGTAACTCACAACATCCCTCCGTGTTTTATTCTTTTTTCGTTTGTCTCGTTCAACTGTTTCTGCGTTGTTGTGAATGGTGCCGTACTTGGCAATTATTGATCTAGGATGAGCGTTAATAGTTACGACTACTAGAGTCAGGGCTGTAAACTGTGTAAATTCTGGAAAGCTAACCATTATAATGACTTACTATTATTAGCTTTTAACACCCTATGTACTTCACGCGTAATTGCATACATCGGCTGACATGAATGACTAGTATGTAACGAACGGTGTTTGTCAGACAAATGCCCATTTGTATAATACATCCCTATGTTTGCGTTGTGGCAATATTGAGCAAGGAGTGAGTCACAACGGGCACATTTGTAGTCATAGAGCACCATGCCCACTTAAAAGTGAAGGTTTATGAAGAATTTAATGGAAAATACTGGGCACCATACAGTCTCGTATGAGACTTGAATAATACACATCTCTCGCTCGACATTGTTCAGAGCTCTCACATGAAAAATGCATAAAGCTTTGTAATTTTTTATGAAAGAAAAATATGGCATCCCGCACTGCAATTATCATAATGAGGGCATAACGTGAACGTCAAATCTTTTGTTTTAAGGCGAAAAAAATGAACGAAAATAGCCCTGGACCTTCACCAACAACGAAGTCGGCATTACCACAATCGTTGAATGCTAAAGGATCACACTCATCAACTTGTCTGGAACGACCTTCAAAACTCAAGATCACCCACACTGCCAGTACAACAACCATCATCAGAGATATTGAAATCGAGCCAGATGGTTCCAAAAAAGATCCCCTTTTGACATTTTACAGGAGCTTGGTTCCTCCTCACGTTCACGTATTCAAACGTGTCCATCCCGCTCGACTAGCGGACGAGACGGACGAAGAGTACTCGTTTCGGTGGCAGTTTTACGAGTACGCCAAGCTACATCCGCTCATCTCTCCAACCTATTTTTACGACATTGAGATCGAGGACAAGCTGCTAGTGCCTGTAAAGGAGTCATCATCGTCCCTTTCATCCACTTGTTTTACGGTTGTAGGTGAAAAGCTGGACCACCGTGATGAACAGGTCCCGCAAGAGTTGCAAGACATTTTGGTATGGGAAGTGGAAAGTCTTCCGAACACGCTGCCCATGGAATGTCCCAAAGAGCTGAGGCACGTATTTTCCAAACATTGTTTCCGACTTCACTCTACAGTGTCCCTATGTCATTTGGAATCTAACGACTCGCTAAACGTACTGGAGGAACCACCGACCCCACCGGGAGAAAAAGTAAAAACAGATGTGCTGTTTTCACCGCGAATAAATTTTCTTTCGACCAAGTCCAGCAAATCGGTCTCTTTTGCTCAGCCAATAAGTGAATGGAAAATATTTCCTGAGATGGAGGAAGAAAGCGTGATCAGCGAACAGAGCAGTTGGAACATTCCAGAGAAGGGATTTGATCGACCAGACCCGCCATCACCACCACCACAGTCTCGGCCATTACCGCGACCTTCAACGACGATGATGATGATGGGTAATAGAAATAAATTTTTTAAGTACAGTATGGAGCAGACCGGAACAAGTTACAGCAACAGTCAGCAAAGTATATTTTCGGAAAGAAATGTTAAGTTTAAAACTTTCGAGGAGATGTTCCACCGTCCAAACTCGACACCCTCAAAAAATCGGTATGGTAGTGTAACCGAGAGAAAGCAGTTGTGGAGACGGTACACATTTTCAAAGCAACAACGAGCACTAGATCTTCCAGCAGCAGAAAGGAAGAAAACGAAGGACGATCTGCCTGTCAAGGTGAAGCGGAGTGTGGAAAGGATACACAGGGGCAGGAAAAGACCTTCAACAGTAATGGGGACGACGATGAACAGCGTGGAAAGTAAAACAGCTGCATATTTGATGCAGAGTGGGAGAAATACTATCAGCCATTCCAAAATTTTCAAGTTTTCTACTTTTGCGAAATTTTTTAGAAATAAAAATTCATCGTACCGTCCTTAAAATTACCGTTACACTTAATTAGATATTCCAATTACCCGACCCTCGGTTCATTGTTTGTCTCATCAACGCAAGACGATGTCACTTGACATCGTAAATGCAAGTCCGTACGTCGAAATTGTTTTTAACGACTAGCGATAGTGGCAGTTTCAATTGAAGCGTTATTTTACTGCTGCGATTTCATGCGAGAATGATAAAAGGCAATTTCATTTTGAAAGCAAAAATTCAATCAATTTATATATTAAAAGTACTCATTCATAAACTTATTAAAATCTGCTTCGTTCTAAGTATAGAATGTGTAGGTTGGACATGGAATGTGGTATCTAATGATAAAACTGTTAGCAGCGCGTGGAAGCTTGCACCAAACACATGCCACTCACATACACTCACGAATGACTTGCATTTTTGCGTATATTTAGTGTCAACTTAAGTTTTAAATATAAAAGTACGAACCAAGCACATATTTCACGTCGACTACACACATCACACAAATGACCATACTATACAGCATTAATCGTAAGCGAGCGGATTATTTGTAAACTGCAATGCACTATATCGGCGTAAATGTCAATATAAATGTGAAATAGGAAAGTTAAATCCAGCATGCTGAGTTTTTATAATTGGTACGTGTAAAAATGGAACAAACCGACACGCTATTTTGCCCTGCCAGTGGTGTGCATACATATTTTATAGACGCTAATAACTACACGCTTTGAAAATAAACTCGGTCATTTACTATGACTCGCTGCATTTTAATAATAGGTGCATTGTAAAAAGACGAAAAAAGGGCAACTTCGGAACTATTTATTTGCAACATTAATATTGAATCACGAATTGATTATTGAATTCATGATGATGATATGATAAACTATATAAATCCTCCGTCCGCAAATGCAAAACAAGTTAAAATTATAACGAACAAAAAGTAATCTCACAATCAGACAGTAAATGGCAGTATTAATTTGAATTTATTGTGTTGTGTTTTGTGTATGCCATGCTATCATTACTATTCACCGTGCATAGTATCAATTTGTACATACATATTATATTTATATTATGTCAGTGAAGCAGAAACACTCTTGGGAGCACGCACAATATTTCTGCATGATTTCCCCCCGTTTGATGAGTGCCGAGTCGCAGCGTCAGTCTGGAGTCTACTAATAAACATACATGAAAAACAACACTAACCGTAAATACTAGTACAACGAGGATTTTTTTTAGTTTTTGCTGTTGTTATTTACGTTTTTATATGGTACTACTGCAATGCTACTAACCGACTCTGGAAATATCTGCCGACAGGAAATAACAATATGAGTTCGAGCTACAGCATAACTTTTGACATACACAAACCACGAAAGTACCGCTGCAGAAATAGACATGCACCGCAATATAGATATGTGTCTCTAGGTATAACCAGCTTTTTTATGAGCCACATAATAAAAATAAAATTGAACTTACTTTTCCAGTTTTGTACCCAATTGTCCAGCGTTATCTTCTTTGGGAGCATTGTACATGTCATCAATGCCCAAATCTTTTTTGGCTCCCTTACAAAACAAAGGGAGAATCCAGAAAAAGAACAACTTGGAGATGGGATTCGCCTTTTCCCGAGGATTTGGCACGTCTTGCTTTCCTCGAAAATCCATACTGGCTAATGGCTGTTTGGTACTTTTTACATGAACAACGTTAGCTTCCTAGCTTACACGCCAATAATATTTATTTATATTTTTATTATAAATTATACCGGTGATAATTGAGATTACGATTACAGCAAAACAGTTAAAAATACAACACTTTTTCACTAATAATTCTATAGATATCAACAGGCACCAGAACACATCTAACTTTTGGTGACAAAGAAACGAACCGAACAATAACGCTTATTTGTTTGCCTTGACTATTTTAAAGATTTTAACCAAGTGGCATCATTTCCTTTACGAAGTACGCTGACGATGTCATATCCTCTAAAAGTACGCCGAGCTACTGTTGTGAAAGTAGCAATTAGACGACTGTGATAATGATAAATAAAATATAATAACACTTTTTGTCTTCATACGAACACAATGGTTCGCGCAACACCGTACGTTGTCATTTACAAGCATTTAAATTATTTTCTCCATTATGATGGGAAAAAATAGCTCAGCGGAAGTTTCTGCTGACTGAGATTTTGATGACGATGGCGACACACAGTACCAGCAGCACCATATGAAGTGTAGTATTCGTGCTGATCTCCTCTCCTCGTCGAGCTCCCCAGCCAACTCGACCAACACCTCCGACTTGAGATCTGCAAATGAACAGAAAAAATAAAGGTTACCTTTCCTTTCTTTCTTTTGCCGTTCCTCTTCTGCGAAAATGAAGTTGTACTAGTAGCAGCGCAGTGTTTTTTGTTTCTTTTTTTTTTTGCAAAAACACATATCATATGATAGCACAAGCCAAGCTTTCTTCTGTATCGTCGTTTGTCCCGTTGCCACTACTTCTAACTTCTACGGTACATTCTTATACACGCAATAACAACAGGAAGCTTCTAAAAGAAAAAGGAAATTTTAGCAGTAGACTACTGGGGAAAGGAAAAAAAATCACAAGGAGGAAAACAGTTGCTAACACATGTCTGCCAAAAAAAATGCACATGATGCGCTCCATACAAAATGTTACGATTACAACGAACACTCTCCTACAATAAACAAACGGGTAACAATGAGTGTGCAAAAAACGAATCATTCCCATATTCATTCTGCTGATCCCTCTCTATAAAAAATCAAGACAGAATTTAATGACTTTATATACCAGTAGTAGGGCTTATGTCGTTCGTTGGATTCATTTTTATTCCATGTTGTGTCATGTAGGTATTCATATGGTCTACTTGTCTTGTACAATAGAGAAAAAAATAATAAAAAATTGAATGAATTTGTTATGCATAAAATGGCTTGGGTTCAACTGCGTATTGACAAGATATAGTATTTTGTACCACTCAAATTCTAATTCTTGTAAAGACATATTATAAATAGCTGATCATTAACTTTGGCACACAACACATCAACAATTGGACGTGTTATGTACGTTAGCTAATATTCATGATAAGCAAATTTTAATTAATAGTATTTTCGGAATTTATTTTTGGAACATTTTTTCTTCAACACTCACGTGGCATCTAATTAAAAACCTAGTAAGCCTATAAAATTTTACTTTTTATTATTATATACTTTTACGGCTGATCTGTAAGAAGTTGCACTGCATGTGCATACCAACTTACCACTGCCAATTCTACTGATACTACCTATATGCATAGCAGCAATAACGCACCAAGGCGAACAAAAAGAACATCCCTAGAAAGTATTACACACACAACATTTTTACTATCTACCTCTACGACGACGCGGGCCAAGAAAAAAAGTACGTACATTTTTACTCTCCCAAACCGTCTTAATTTTTTTGCAATGAAAAAATCAGCTTGCCGCCGCTTTGGCTGCATTTCCAACACTAACGGAAACACTTATGGACTCAAAAACTGGGAGTGTTTTTACTCTTAAGCATAAGTCTCAAGCGTACTTTTCCACGTTGCATTGGTTTGTCATTGCTACTGTATATGTTTTAGGCTGTCTTATGTTGTGCATCTATTCAGCTTCATGCGGGATCGAATAAATAGAGTGATCACACGATCCCGATAGTTTTATTTTATGCTTGCATGACTGTTAAATGTACAAATAAAATATTATCACGGAGTCACGGAGTTAAATCGGTAGCAAACAGGAATCAAGAATGGAATGGAGGGATGTCACCTGTGCGTGATTTTTCGACTTATTTTTGTATGTAGTTATTTTGAAATTGGCAAATATTATGCAGTGTTGTGAAAACAGTGTTTACATTCCCACCTTATATGCATGTGTGCATGCATATGTTGTGTATTTACATCAAAAACTGGTAACCATTTTCACAGTGTAAAACGTTTAACGTTTAAGTATTTCCTGCCTATAACGTAAAACCACAACTATTGTGTACCTACTTGACATGTGATGATGATGAGAATGATAGCATGCAAATAAAAAGATACGTGTAGACTACTTGTGATTGTGATTATATACAAGTTTATTTATATATTTTTGAATGAATAGCTGTGCTGCTAATTCGCGATGGCGGTGGTGACTGACGATGGCACACACAGCACACTGCCATTGCCGCTGATGATGATGTTGTGATACAAATCACAGTTATGTCAATAAGTTATGGCCAGTGTGAAAAACGCTCTGTTCTCAATCTCAATCTTTTGCCAGCATCATCGATTGGAAGACAAGCGAGCGGTAGTATGACGAGGAGTCAAAAGAAAATGAAAGATGGGTTCATTACTGTGGAAAATTGGGAGAAAAAAAAACTCGTTAATGTCCCTGTCATGATATTATGATGGCTTGATGACGGCTTGACGGCTTTTCCTTTCCTTACATTTACAAGTTTATTGTACGACGGTCACCTAATCTTAATCACAATAAAAAAAAGCCGATTCTTTGACACTGGTGGTGGGTGACTGTCCAAAATGGTGCTTGCTGTGTGCCAGTGCTATTGTATCAACGAAAATAAAGTTGAATAAAAAGCATTTTATTTTGATGCGTTCAATATTTCGTACTTCGCTCGAACCATCACCGTCACCACCTTCCAAAATAAACTCCACAAAACCATGAAAACTTTTTTTTCTCTACGTTTTTTGGCTTCGATCCTATTTTCTTTTTTGTACATGTACTTTTACACATATTGTAAATTGCTGTAAATGGAGGCACGGGTATGTACTATATAACCATAGCCTATATAAAATGACAGGGTACAACGGGATTTACGATAATGGAACTGCTGAAGAAGAAGAAGCAGTATTTTCGTGACATACCTACAATTGAATAGGCACTAGGCACACAAACAGTTACATGGGTGGAGTAGTGGAGTGACACAAAGAATGTTTCTGCATTTGGCTCGGTTTATGTAGATTAATGGCGACGTAGGCATATGGAATTGAACATGTATGTTATGCAGCGGATACGACGCGAAATAATGTCCTTTAACTAAAGATACATTTTTTTTACGTTTCGTTGAAGTGACTTTATAAAAACATAATATTTTCTGTGATAAAAAAAACTATACGAATTTAAATTTAACTGTGAAATGATTTTGCTTTCAACGCCAAATAAGGCTAAACTTGCACTTACAAATATGTTTATGCATTGTCCATTCATTACATTTAAGTGAAACCGGGTAAAGCTTTCCCACAATTATTTAGCCCAGAGTCATAAATTAGTAATTAGTTTAGTTTGTGTGAGTTACATTTTAGTTAGCTGGATTATTATATTTGCAATTTTCATCGTTTGTCCTGAGTCAGAAAACTCGCTTCCGCTACTTCTACAGAACAATGTAACAACTAATTTTCGCCATGCATGTTATAAAGTTTTGTATAGGACATTTCTTTATTGTTGTTGCTACTATAAGCTATTACCATGTGTAGAGGATATAAGTGCACATGATAATGCATAAAAACTGAACTTTCGTTTCCGACAACAATTTTTAATGCGAGCAAGAATTAGGTTTACAACCGAAAGAACAAATGGAAATGACTTGCTATTTATTCCTTTACGGACCAAATGCAATGCAACATTCGAATATGGTCGAGCGAGAGAGGGAGAGAAATTGATTGAGTGAAGTTAAGGTAGAAATCTTGTAAATGCTATAAAATTAGACAAAACCTCTTGCGACAGACAATTTCATTATTTTTCAGCACAAAAATTTTGTGTGGTTCAACTCGTGTGCATCTCTGCCTAGAGCATACCAGCAGCGTCCTTATAAACAAAGCAAAAATTGATGAACTTTTCACATGCACGCCACAGGACAACCAGACACACGAGCCAACGGGAGATGGGTTGTGACAAAAGAGAAAATACAAGGATTTTTGCCAAAAACTAAAAAAAAACATTTATTTGCTAGGAAGAAAAAGACAATCACCTTTCTAACCTTTAAATGACACGCTACGATGATATATCGATGATTATTAACCTTGCCCCCGTAGTCAGTCCACAACACAGAAAAAAACAACTTTTCACTGATAATCAATCACTACATTGCATTGTGTGTAAATAAACAAATCACTTCCCTTGAAAAAACTGGTTCAATTCCCTTGAAAGTCTAAAAGGATTTGATGAAAGCGACACCGAGCGAGACGAACGCCCTCACAGAGCATCTGATTCAATGATGCACTGCTGCACCCCAAAAGATGACATGCCGGCTAAACGGCCAAGTTAAAACTGACCAGTGGTCAGACCATCGCGTTAAATTTATGTGTTAATGTTAACTCTGAAAATTCCTCGAAGCCTGTAAATATAAATATAACATTCCAACTAACTAATCGTACTGATTGGTATTCCAAGTTTTGTCACGGTGTATGCCACTTTCAACTTTAATACGTTTTACAACGAAAATATTCTCTTAGTACTTAGTAGAGATCTTTAAGAGATGACACACAGTTGTGCTTTGGATCTTTCTTCTCTAAACGGAATTTAGGCATGCAATGCAATATATCAAAATTATACATATTAGCTGTGTACAAGTGATTTTTGCTAAAAAAATTTCGGACAGTTGGTTGGAGCATGAGAGGTTAAGTTCTTTCTGACCGCAAGTATGAGTTTTGATGAAATAAGATTTGTACTCTTTTTTATATGGTGTTTGGTGTTGTTGGTGTTTAGCATAGACGTACATCAACGTATCATGCTCTTGCTCATGCATGGAAGTAAAAAACTAGCGGCGCCTGCAGCAATAGCAGTTGACCAAACTTAACACATAATATGTACCTTACATAACCACACATCATATTTGCCCTTGCATTCTACATATATTGTAAATACATGTAATTATATAATGCTCATTTGGTTGCCTTGTGGTATGTAAAATAAGCTGAAATTTCATTGAGATAGTACACAGCTGCAAGTAGAACTAACTGAATACCACTTTTACTTCCCTTTCATGGAAAGGGTTTGAGTTTGGATGACAAGTATATCAACACTACTACACATGACTCAGCGCCACCAGTTTTCCTTTTTTGCAGACAATCTCGTCCTCGTGTGCAACCTAATCAGACAATCGGGCGGTACATAATATGCATATACGTTGAATACTTTGAAAGTTAGCAATTTTGGAAAAATTTTGTTTACAAATTTGAGTTAGAGATAACCTGTTTTGAATATTTGTAAATGACCAATTCAAGCATCAAGCTAAATTAAGTAGGCTTAACGAATATGCTGCGCTTCCAACAGACATTTGTATAATTTGCGAATATTGGGATTAGTGGGATAATGGAGAGCGTTACCCTCACTCTAAACTTATGCATTATCCTGTCATTAATCATGTTAACTATTTTTAATAACAGGTTGATATACTTAACGCAATGCAATGATGAGGTCACAAGTAAGTAGTTTTGTAAAAGCTGCCGGAGTACATTTACGTTTCACTAGGTATCGGTATGGATGCTGTGCCAGACAATAAAATGGAATAGAAAAGGGAATGTGAGGTCGACATGATATAGTCGACATTATAGCAGGTTAAATAAAGTTGACCCTTGAACCTAGTCTGATTGAAAACACCATCGATTTCACGGTTTATCGGTTTATAGCCACTTGTAATTGTAACGACCACAAACTAGTGCATACATTTGATTTATTATGTCTTGGAACTAGGAACTAATGGAGAAGAGACAGAATGATGACGGGATAATGAGCATAAAATGGTGCTTAATAAATAAGATGACATTCTTGATTTGATGCTTATATGCCTTATAAATGCATTACTAATTATTAAGTAAGTTTATCGTATCTTTCAGATGTGTGAGTAGGCAGGAAAAAACCATGAAACCATTACAAAGCACTCATTCCAGAGCCCAGATGTTTTATTACTGGGAAATTCATTCAGTTTCGCTGGGGCAAGCCTTCCTTCCTACATTAATTTTTGCAATATTATTCGTTATTATTATTATCGTAGAGTCCTATAATATCCTGTTAAATTTTAATATGACACAAACCAAGAGACCCAAAGAAACCATATATAATTAAGTTTTAAGTGAGAGTGAATGCAAATTTCTCTGACTCAAGAGGCTAATAAAAATAGGACGACGACGATCCCAAATCAAATCGAGAAAGGAGCATTAGTAGTAATGGTTAAAATGCAGATGATGAATCATCATTAATGATGCTGAAATTGACAGGGCTGTGAAATTTAGTAAAATATGACAACTTTTTTAATGCGTCTGTCGTACGACTGACTTCTAATCACCGTCTCTTATCAGTAGATTTGCTGCCGTTTATGTACCGTGCATTACTACCTACAAGAGCTGTCATGCATCAGAGACGGCAATTTGCAATTTGGAGTTTCTTGGAAGTGCAAAAAACGTGTCTGATTATTGCTTTAGAAGTAATTAATTCACGTCTGTAAAGCGTAAAATATTTTTTTAAATCATCCTCGAAACACTAATTATTTTAATTGCATGCTTCAGTAGGCT
>JAHZNB010001746.1:0-18896 GCA_027744295.1 Callyntrura guangdongensis
CTCGCTCACTAAAACGGAAAGCCTCCTGGATACCTTCCCTGGATATTTTATTGCACTATACTTATCGTCAATTGTGGAAAGGAGCAAGGCTGCTGCGGTTGAGAATTTTTTTTATTTCGGAAAGTACACAAGTAGGTCTAGCTATCTAGCATGTCGACATATCGGCATTCCGACCTCCTTGTATGATGATGAGGATGATACGAGGACGATTCGTAATAATAACAACATGAAAATGGAGTTACGACATGACATAATACAGTTAATCCTTTCTCGGCCGAGTGGGCACGAAATCGACACAGTGCAGGGGAGAAAGAGAGAGAGAGATAGAGAGAGAAGCGTAGAGGCTATCGTCTTTAGTGAAAATATAAATGGGAAAGTTGGATTGGGTGAGGATGATTCTTTCGATGTCTTGATGTATCGCGTTAAAGCGGTAGTGGTAGTGGTGTTGGAAGGCGCACGAGGAAAAAATCCAAAAATTTAAATTTCAAAAAAGAAATTTTACGGCTTTGCCAACAATGCAAACCAACCTGGTTCAAAGTCCAATAAAAGCTACTTACTAAATGAACATGGAAGGAGGTCATTGACCTCAGAGCAAGTTTATTTTAAAAACCGGCACATTAAAAAAATGTCGGATGAATATTTGATGTTGATATTAGCTGTTTCGGCCAATCCAAAGTCAGCAGTAGAATATATTTTCCTGGAGATTTTTATGTTGGGATTTTTTCCCCAGATACGTTTCAAGGTGATTATCGGGGTGGTGGGGGTGGCGGTCGGTATGTATATATAGATACAGCAAGTTGGATGCAGGCTTGCATGTCGGTGGTACTTGAATTCTTTTTTTATGCTTTTGAGAGCGATGATTTTAGTCAGGATACACTGGCTGCTGATACTGACAACGATGATGATGTGGGGAATAAAAAAAGGAAAATCGGTCCAGTTCTCGCCGGCAGCTGGTCAGATTCTCATGACCACGAAAGAAAATTACTCTCTCCCTCGTATATCGTACATTTACTTTACTCTCTCTCTCTCTCTCTCTCGTTGTATATTCAGTAGCATCCAGCAACTGCAGAAAACTACTGACTACTCAATGAAAGAACCAAGCCAGTTAACCATTTTGCCACCTTTCGTAAACATAAAGTGCGTTCCAATATTTCGTGTCAACTTATTGGAGGTATTGAGTTTTAGAATACCAACCATTCTGAAGGTTAAATGACACCAACTTAAATTACGGCTGATTATCGAATAGTTCGTATTATGATTATTCTAATGCAAACATATTTTTAACGTTATTTCTGAAAGTTTAAAATATTTTTGAAACATTAACCCCACCTGATAGAGGATATCCTCTGACAACATTTGTGGTTTTTTTTAGGTTAGCGCTATTTCAATTTTTGGTATGAAGCTTTCCTTAATAGTGGTGGTCCTGATATCCGGCCTGACATTTTGGCTTTGACCTGACACTACGTCGCGAGGTAACGCTCTGTAAAAATTGCCCATACATACTCCCACCAATATCGTGTATATAATAATATGTTATCATTCCTTTTCCCCATTTACTTGCCCATCCATCCTCATCGCGTTTTTGGGCATTCTTGCAATCGGGGAAATGATCAAATACAGACGATATTTATTTATGACTACCTATTATGATGATGATGGTGGCTGCTGGCTCCTGTTTTCGTTGGCTAATTCCCTCATACACTTTTGCTTCTTGCCTCATCGCCTTTCACATTCTCTCTCTCTCTGTGCAGTCCTTCTCGCTCCAAACTACGAGACATCCACCGAGAAAGAGAGAGGTGAATGTTGAGAAGCTCACCAGCAGCAGCCCATCATCCACACGCTCATCCATTCAACATATTCCCAAAAATTTAATTTATTCTGTCATGATCATCATCCACCATTCCACCACTCTTTCCCGTATACTTTTCTATCCATCTCTCTCTAATATTTCTGTCTGGTAGATAGATGCCCTCTTTACTTACTCTCCCGTCACAATTCACTCCTCAGTCATTTTTTTCTCCAGAGTAGTCTGTCCGACGTGTTAGCTGTGGTGATGATGGTTGGCGATATAGTGGTGGTGATGATGATGATGATCTGGGGAGCTGTTGCGTGTGTGAAGGGAAACACATTGCATGTATCAACCTAATTTTCTCGGGAAAACAAGAGACTTGGAACAAGACGAAAGGGAGAAGGCGAGGGAGAGAGAGAGAGAGAAAAGTAAAAGTACGTAAGCCCTTTCCCTGAAAAGAGCCACTTGGGCAAAATGTGAAAAAGCTGGCACACAAAGCTGTACTACTACAACTACCTACCTATACTACAAGCTTGTTGGGAAATGTTCGGTGTTGAAATGAACAAGCTTTTCAGCATTTTGTCCGCTGCCAACCAAACCAACAGGATAAAAAAATCGACATTAAAACTTCAAACATGAAAAGGGATCTTCTATTCAGAGTAGATATATAGCTACACGAGAGGGAGAAAGAGAGATGGATCATCATATCATCGCCGTCTCATCATCATACGATCTGTTTACGCAAATTTTCATGCACGATCACACACACACTTTGTGCCTTGTGTGAATCCTCTCAAATAAAAATATGCAGAAAGAGAGGCGAAAGCGGAGGAAAAAAGTAAAGAAACATTCTCACTTCGCCCCAGAAATCGTTTCGTGTTCGCTTCTTCAGATAAACGCCATTTCCTTGTGGTTTTCTTGTCTGTTTTTATAATCGGATTTTCCCTGGGATTGTTTTTAGTCTTGATTTTGTACCCGTCTTCGTCGTCCTTTTGGTATAAGAAACTGACATTGGGAAAAAAGGAAGGAATTACCAAATCCTGTGGTGAAGTTGAATTTCTCAAGTCATTATATAAAGACGAAAGAATGCCGATTTTATTTTCTTGTAGGAAAATAATATATATACATATATATTTTCTCGTCTTACACAAGTTTTTTTCTCGGTCGCATCTTTCGTGTCTTTAATTTTCTCACGCAAATTAGCCAAAGAGAAAGGGATAAAGCAGGAAATTGTCTGGTTTCTCTAATTACTCAAAAAAACCGAAAAGCGGCTCAAGACTAAACGAGAGAAAAAATCAAACCTAAAAGGCTTTTTTCAAAAATGCTTCAGTAATTAAGACTTTTTTCTCTGCTGAAAAAAAAACTTTTGTTTTTTGAAAACTGTATACAACGTTGTTCTAAAAGAAGTACATACGTTCAGGAGAAAAAATGTAAAGCGTGAATTACGACGTTGTTTTTTAAGATGACGCGAGATCTTTTTTTGAAAAGTTTCTGGGAAATGTTACAGGATATAATCTAACATCTGTATATATGGGGTCGATAAAGTGAAAGACTTATTGCTGGTACAACAACGCCATCACTACCATAATGTCAGCTCACAGAGCAGCCAAAAACACGTTTACTTGGTAGTGTATATATTGCAACTACGACGATATAAAGTATTGATGGCCGTGTGCGTGGTGTAAACGATGGTAGTACAGCAGCAACGCAATAATAAAAGTCTGTCCGTTTTTATTTTAAGTGTCAGGTGAAAGTCCAATGTTTTTATGGGGATAATGTAGTAAAGCCATAAAGAAACTTTTTTATGTCAGGGCAAACAAAAGCATCATTTTTGGCTGGGTACTTACCACATCCCATGATACAGTTCAGGATCAGGACAAATATATATGCGATCTGCTGACGTTCATAAAAGGCGTTTCCGGAAATGGGTAAAAAAATATTGAGGGCACGCGGGCGTAGAAAATTAATATAAACAATAATACATATTAAATATTGAATATCTGTAAAATATTACGTGTTGGTCTAATTTGCAAGGACGTGTCTAGTGAACGTTTCCATATCGTGGCTACTTCAGTATCGCAAGCCCACAGTATGTCATAATAATAATAATAATACTGCAGTTGCGGTTGTGGCAGTAGCCAATGGTCATTCCGCTCCATCATCCCAGTCCATTATTTTCTTTACTTTATGGAGTGTGAACAGGTCCAAAATAACACTTTTCAAACTTTTTCCTTTTTCTTCGCAACAACATCAAAAAGGAATAAAGACGAGAGGAGATCCCTTCTTTTTACCAGGAAAAACAAGATTTTTTTATTTTGTACCGGAATAGTTTTATCCCCCGCGAAACAAATACGACCAGAGAGAGAGAGAGACATGTTCTTGG
Organism: Callyntrura guangdongensis; assembly: GCA_027744295.1. Lineage (NCBI taxonomy): Eukaryota > Metazoa > Arthropoda > Collembola > Entomobryomorpha > Paronellidae > Callyntrura > Callyntrura guangdongensis. The sequence continues at coordinate 4,173 of JAHZNB010001746.1, forward strand.
TAAAGTTTACTTTTGCTTTATTGCTCTTTCCACTTGTCCACTTGGTGGTGTTAGTCCAACAACGATGACCATGATGACTGTATCATACACATATATAGCGGGTGTGATAATATGGCTTACAACAACCAACATTACTCTCGGTAATACCCCCAGAGAGAGATAAAGTAAAAAGCGGTGAAGAAAACGGGCAAAGAGAGGGGGATAGAATAAGCGATCATGATGACGTGACGACTATGACGACGACGAGAACTACAAAATAATATAACCTGCTGCTGCCAGTAAGTGCCCCAAAACTTTCTCCTTTTCAACTTGATGTCTTTTTCTCTCCAATGACCATTTCCTGTGGATATATGTTTCTTTTTCTTGTTGTTGTTTTCCTGTGCGGCTTCCTCCCTTTTTCATTTTCTCCCACAGAGAAATAAAAAGCTGGTACAACTTTTCTCCCCTGTAATACACACATAGATACACATCCGGGGCAGGAAAAGTGAGTTGGATTTGGCTACTCTGGAGGGAAACGAGCAGCCTTTAGTAACTTCACACCATCTCCTCGTAACAACATCAAAAATAGTGGTGGCTACACTTCATCCTCCTCTCTATTGCATCATCATCACCATCATCATATCGTCTCAAGAAATACCCTCTCTGTATGTACAAAGGCTTTTTGTTACGTGGACAACCAAAAGGGAAACATATTATAGACATGGAAGGATTAGCCATGGTCCTTGGTTTGCATCCGATGGATTTGGCACGTACGACGACGGCGTGGCCAGTAAGAAAGCCTTGACGATTACTTCTTCTCAAACAAGGCGACTCGACCAGAAAGCGAGAAGGAATATGAAAGCACCCCACAAGAACAACCCACACCCAGCAATAAGTTTGAAAGGAAATGGAGTGAATTTTATATGGTAGCCCAGCGACTGGTCACATTGTTTGATCTCTTTCCTTCTGGACACCTTCCTTCTCGGAAGGAAAAGGAAAAAAGGAATATAATGGCTTGTAATGAGGAAGATGAACAATGGACAATGAAAACGACAGCGCGTGTGTTTCTTTTCTTTACCACTTTTCCCCATTCTCTTTCAAACAAGTAATATATGAGCGGCTCCTCGTGAGAAGAGAAAGCAAGATTGATTCTATAGTGGAAAGTGATGTAAATACTTGTATATAACAAGCTGTTTTACAAAATTACATATATCCACTTAAAGAAACACTGGTTATCTTTATCGCAGCGTATCTACCAAACCCCGTTATACCGTCTTTGTCTTCCTTCACGAAAATGGGAACATGCAAAGCGTTTTGAATGGTGAAGGTGGTAGAGAGAGTGAATATGAATCTATTATTACAGCATAAAACTAATGTCTTTGTCAATGAACACTTAAAACGTCGAAAAAACTAACCGAGTAGAACTGTAGAATATGATAACTGTAGACAATACACGCCATGCACTCGTTCTCAAATAATACTCGAGTAAATATTGCCTCCATCATTGTTATATTCCAGAAAAAAAAACTAGTAAATCACACCTGAAACCGATTCGTTTGGGCGCTTTCCCTTTTAACACGTTTTGCTCCTGTCTAGAAAGAAAAATTTATCAGACAATTTGTGCGGTGCGTTCTTCAGAGAGAGAGAGAGAGAGAGAGAGAGAGAGGGGGGGAGGGTAATAAGACAGCTAGTGTGTACTTACATATACGAAGAAGCCGTACAATTATTGAACCTTCTGTGCCACTTGTAAGTGTCCACGTAGGTAAGGTATAATGTGCATATCTCTAGGTATCTAATATGCAAACAAATCGTCCATGAAATATTAACCTGACACAAACAAAATCATCTTCTGCAAGAATTATCGCCTTCTTGTGGCGTGTCTAAGGAAGAAGAGAGAGAGAGGATCTCTGAGGCATAATGGAGGCGTTGATGATGAAGACCTGCGAGAGAAGCAGAAAGAGAGATACGGGTTAAAAGCAAACATAATTCACTTTCCTTTTCTTGTTTGTCAGCATTACATCATCATCAGGGAAGTGTGTATATCATCATTATTTTGCTTTTTCACATTGTCCTCGGCGTCGTCCTCGTCATTGTCATTTTTCCTGGGAGAAATAGAGTCACCACCTTTCCAACTCGTACGACGGTGTACCCTAGCCTTGCAGCTCTTCTTCCTTGGGAATTGCCTTGCCATCACTACCCATCTATTTCTGTTGTTGCACTGATTTTATTTTGGAAAACGGAAACCTGCCTTCATTCAAAACGCAACTTTTTTGTGGATACACTTTTCACATGAGTGGCGTAAGCCTGCGTCCATGTACATATATCTTCTCTTGTCCTCCTTTCGTCTCTCTGTCGTTTTCCCCGTTTAATTTATTTGTCTGCCTTGAGCACTTTTTCTCCTTCATTTCTCCATTCATTTACCCACTCAAGATGACGACAACACAAGGAGTAAGCAACCCAACAATTCTCTCTTTCTCCACTCACTTATTATTTTCTTTCCCACAAAAAACGTCATTATTTATGCATTCCTTTCCACTTCTCTACCGAGACCCCGCCATCGTCGTGAGAATCCAATTTACATTTCCCTTAATTTATTAGATTGAATGCGATGAGAGTGAGAGTGAGAGGGAAACAGTGCGTCCAAGAGAGAGAGAGAGAGAGAGAGAGAGAGAAAGAACAGAACCTCTATTTTCACATTCCCCCAGTTTTGTTCTAAAAAGCTTCTAGTTTATTTTCTCATATTTTTTGCCCCAAGAGAAAACCACATTAATAATCTCCAAAAGAAGCCTCCATATATTTTTCTCGTTGAAATATTCTCTACAAGTTATGTATTACTTGTCCAAATAGAGAAAAAAAAGTATTCTCCAATGAAACGAGTAAAATTGACTGCATGATTTTTCACACCCATTACTGCCATCACTATTGCTACTATCGTCATTGAACACATATAGAGAATGTATATGTTCCTAGAAACAGCAGCCAGAACAACAGAGCACAATAGTCGGGTGGAAATCCACGTGAGATCCTTTCTGCCATTTTTCCCTTTTATACATCAGACATCCATCCATCCCAGTTCGACATCTGAACAGCCAGAAAATATCTCTTTGGATGCTTGTACGCCACATTCCCTTTCCTGCCCCCTGTGTACCTGCATTATCATCATCATCATCATGGTGACCTGTGTGTGAGATGATAATAACAATTCATCAGAAAGCAGAGAGCAGCAACAGAAATGCTTCAAATACGCCTCACCGAGTCCTTCATTTTTCCTCTCTCTCTCTCCCTTTTTCGCTATTGTTCCCCACAAAAGACATGAAAGGCGAAAACACACAACGAGTAAAAGGTACATTCGTATAATGTATCTATGAATACGGGTAATTTCTTTTGTGAAAGACAGACAATTTTTACGGTGAATTTGTCCGAAAGGAAAAAAAGCAAACTGGAGAGACTACCAAAAAAGTGGAGAGAAGAGAAAGAGTAGATTATTGCCCGAATTCATATATACATTCGTATAGGCTGTTGGTAAAATTGTACAAGGGAAATGTATCACAAAAAGGGAAAAAAGTTTACACTTTTTTTACTTTCCCACTTTTTTCCCTTTTGGCGTGTCTTTGCCTTTCTTCTCTATTTTATCCTTCTCTTTCTCAACACTATTTTCTTCTGACTGTCGGTTTTTTACCTGGAAATGGGACGATAATAATAGTAGCAGACCCTAGTGAAGCAGTAATAACAATACTTTTCTGTGATGTAAATGTGACTACTATATTCCCTATGAAAAAATGTGCCAGCGAGAGGGAGAGGTGCAGAGGAAGATCAAGAAGGAAAAAGTTTTTTTTTTTTTTTGCTTTTTTGAAAGAAAAAGCAGGAATACTTTTGAAAGAGTTGAAAGGTTCAAGTATGATTATATCAACATCATATGATGATGATGCTCATCATTATCGTCGTTATCATCTTCGTCAACGGCAGCATCAATGCTCATTTTTTTCTCATCATCATGCTGGTTTTTTCTTCCCTTTTGCTTTGTTCGCTTTTTGTTCATTTTCTCTCCCTCCCTCCCCTCTCTCTCGTAACTTCTTTTCCGTTTCGTCTTGACAAGTCTCTCTCTTCTGCTCTCTCTCTCTCCTGTCTACTCGTTGAAAAAGAAAGTAAAAAGTAGCAAAGTAAAAATCATTTATTACATTTTTACTTGTTTGTAGAAGAGAGCGCGCGAGACAGAGAGAGGATGAGACGAGAGAAAAGTGGAAAAGTAGAAAAGGAGAAGATAAAAAAGTGGTAGTTTTTCTTTTTTTACTTTTTAGTTTGATGACGACGACGATGATGACTGAAGGGAAAGAGAGAAAAGGGCTTTTCCACCTTAAGGCTTCTTTCCTTTTTACTCTTCTCTCTGCTGCTCCTGCTCGAGAGACTCTTCTCCTCCTCCTCCTCGTCACACACGTACTTAGCGAGACAGCACAGAAGAAAAAAATGTAAAGGAAGTTACGAGCAAAAAACTTTTCTCTTTAATTTTTTTCTCTGAAATGGAGAAAAAGTTTTCCTTTTCTCTGTTTGACGAATAAATGAATGGAGGAAAAAGACAAGTAAATTGAGAGCAGACGGTTTTTTTGTGAAAGGAAAGAAAATCTGAGGATTTAATTTAATTATGGGTAGTAGTTTTGTTGATTTTTTTTCTTCGTTTATTTAGTAATTAGCTACAGAGATTTTCTAATGGGATACACGGTACACACACAACAGCACGTACGTACAAAGGGTGTATAATAAGTAGAATATGATGAAAGTAAATTTAGTCGAGAAGATAATGGTAGGTTGGCTAGCGAATAATGATGCATCGGAGCGGGTGTGTGCTTTCTAAGCACAATAGACCAGTGGTCTCTGAAGGAAAGCGAGAGAAAAAAATTTGAAACTTGCTTTTAAGTGAGAGGATGTTATAGAGAGGTTTGGATAATTTTTATGGAGGTACGTACCTGGTTTTAATAGTATGATCGCCTTCATACAACCACATTCACTGGGATCAGGAGAAAGTTGCCGAAACCGTCCCATGATATCTTGAATGGCAGTAATGTCTTGGCGAGCCAGCTCGTCCTTAGAAAAGCGCTCGGGACACTTGGCATTGCTGAGAAGTGTGGGAAGATCCAAAAAGGCGGACCACTGGGCCAGGTGAAGGAGAAACAGTTCCTTCCAGGATTCGCTCAAGAGGAGAAGCTGTATAAAAACGAAATGGCCAATTGACACCAGTGAAGTATTTTAGTGTGCATAAAAAATGGTAAAGTATGTTACCTGATCACGCTTAGATAAAGTCTGAAATGGTTCCAGACCTTTGACCCACCGCACTGCACATAAACAGCAATCTCGCCGAAGTCTCCTGAACCGCTTCCCAAGTTGGATTCCAAGAAATTAGAGCCGTTGCCGTGGCCATCGAAGGATTGCTAGTGTATGCAGCGGGGAGCCGACTGGTTGGAATTGCTGGGGTAGGGGTGCCTCGACCGCCCGATGAAGAATCTGAAGATCGTGGTCCTGGGCCACAAACTGCCTCCTGATGTAACTCTGCCGCGCGCAGAGTCTGCAACAGCTTTGCTGAAGGATGCACTAATAGAGCTGCTGCAGGACCAGGAAAGTTGGGAGAAATCAGAGACCCTCCTCCTGATGACGGAGCTCCAGCGCCCGTTCCAGGCTCCAAAATTCCATGACCCACTCCTACTGCAACAGCAGCTGCGGCCGCATGCTGAACAAAGAGATGTTGCGCGGTGGCATGCAAGCTAGACAAGTGGTGAGCTGCCATGGTTGCTGCAGAAGGTAAGAGACTAATCATCCCTCCTCCAACCACAGAGTCCCTACTGCTTCCCGAAGTGACGCTGGTATTACCTCCAGACGAGGTAGAGTGTCCTGTAGAATTTGCACCACTTAAAGCTGCCGCGGCTGCCGCAGCCGCTGCAGCTCTGATTGAGGAAAACTGGAGTCCTGCTGCTGCTGCCACAGCAGCTGCGGGACTTAACGCGAGACTCGAGGAGGAGGATGACGATGAGGAGGAAGAAGAACCTGAGGATGATGCCGTTGATACGGACATTTGCATTGGCATGTGAGACAAGGATGTATGCGGTACAGCGATTTGTGATTGACCATGTCCATGCAATTGTGGAGGTTGCAGAGAATTGTGACCCGAGGGGTGACCCGGTTGTCCCGGAGGTGGTGGGGCCAATGGAGGAGGAGGATGGTGAGGATGATGGGGATGTAAATGATGATGTGGGTGCAAACCTGGAATGTGATGAGTAGGATGATGGTGATTGTGATGATGATGACCATGTCTGCCGTGTGCGTGATGCCCAACCGTACCCCCAGAGACTCCGGCGCCACCAGCTCCGGAGTTTGCAGTGGATGTGACTGCGGATGTAGGACTTAGCAGGTGATCTTTTGGTGGTTTCGGCTTTCTCGGACCCCGTTCGTGTTGCACCGCTAAGTACAGGAAAGAACATGCCAAGTTAACTACTTGGGCATTATGAGAATTTTGTTTCACTTTTTGCTTTTCTAATTTTTTGGCTCAAAAATCCCATTACATGTCGTGTATCATGCTCTCCGCCAACAATAAATCGGCCGGGGTTCATAATAAATTTGACTTTTTAATTTGCCGCCAATGACAAACTAGTTTTTCACACGCAAAACTTGAATTCAAACAAATTCTCTCACTCGCTTACCATCTTTGTTCATGGAAGCCTCAAAGCATTTCCTGAGCCGGCAAGCACGACACTGATTCCTGTGCGTTTTGTCAATGGGACAGCGCCCCTTGAGATCTCCTTGGGCCTTACAAGTGTACACCCGATTCCGATGAATGCTCCTCTTAAAAAAGCCAGAACATCCTAAAAAAACAGCACAATAACCATAACCATAAATCACACACATGCAACTTTTCATATCAAAAGAAAAATGTGCTTCAGAGTAAATTAAAAAGTCGTTCAAAGATTATATTTCTTTCATCTCACGCACGCACCATCACAGCTGTAGTTCCAGAGGGGTCGAGATGGACGATTACCGAGAAGCCACACGCCAAGGGAGAGAAATAAGCGAACCGAACAAAATCATGAATTTTTTTAATTACTAATTATTTACTTAGCTAATCTCTAATTAACTACTAAAAAGCTTATCTCTCGCAGCTAAGTAAAAAGCTTACCTATAAATCCCGTAATGCTTGCCCGAACTTCGGTCACCACACACTTTGCACGGAATGTCTAAAAGACGGTCGCCTGTGCCCATAATGTCAATTTTCATTCCTGCTGCTGTTATATTACAACAAAGTACCAATTCACGGGAGAAATAGGAAAAAAGAATGGCAGTCTCACGTTGCCCCGTACTTGCTTCCGGAGAGGCGCACTCAGAAATCAAAGGCAAAATGTCTGACTATAAGCGACTTTTCTCCTGCTTGTAAAATGACTAGGTGAGAAGAAAGTTGAACACCAACTGCAACTCTAGCTGACGACTGTCTCTTGGGAGGGCTGTGTAGAGTCACCAGTCGAAAGAAGCTGCAATTTTTTTTTTCACCCAACCACTTTGTTGGGTAACGTCTCTCTGGAATCTCTCTGGACTAGATCCAGCAGTTGTTCCTTGGCTTGTGTCTGTGTGTGTGTTTTCCTGTGAGGAAGTAAGAAAGTGAGGGAAAAGAGCCGAGTGAAGAATGAATAAGTAAGTGTGCCTTATAACAGGAGAGTAGGAAGGAGAAAGAGAGCAAAGTAGTCAGCAGTAGTGAAAAAGGCAAAATGTGAGATGATCATGATATAGTATTACAGTCATGATCACACGTACAGATAAATAGATACACTCATACGTGCACCAAATGAGAACGAAGGGGGGAATGAGAGAGCGAGAGAAGGAAAGTTGTGTGTGGTGTGGAACATGACGAGATGACAAAATAGGAAAAAAGTAGATCAGGATTGGCTACGGCTACAGATAAGTGTGCAGGATGACGAAAGGAACCAGGGATATCCCTGTTCACATATTATAACGTACCATGTAGACCACCTTAATAAAATAGGTTTGATTATTACGACGACTTTTATCATTCTGTAAAATTGTAAAATTGTGTGATCAGGAAAATTTCATTTTCAACTTGAACCACATTTTTATTTTGCGATGGGAAGAGGAAGAGGAAAATAGATATGCGATTTATAGTTTATTTCTCGGGGATGTTGTTCACACAAGTCAATGATGGCAACAGGAACGGACCAGTAGCGCACTGCAGTTGCTTTGTAGGGAAAAGTGAAAAAGCCAATTGTGAGAAAGGAGATGGGTTGTGGAAAGAAACAGGGCGGAGTATCAAATATATTGGGGAAAAAGAGTGCACATAGTGCAGTAGCAGCATACATAGGTACTCATCCATTCTGACTTTTTGGCTTTTTGGTTGCGCGTATCATCAACTCCGCCTTTAGAGGACGCGGAGATGGGGAAATGCCAAGGTAGAAAAGAGAGATGACTTCGCTCACTGGCGCACTGACTAGGTTGGATTGCTTATTTTACCAAAATCGACGCTGCTGTGTATACACCGTGAATTGCTAGATATGTTGGACGAAATATGTAAAAATTTGTAGGGACTTAAAGGCGGGAATAGTGAGGCAATTAAAACGGGGAAGCGTTAACAGGGAAAATGTTTATGATTCATTGATCTAGAAAAAATGAGAGAGAATTGAGTGGATTAGGTCGGGTGAGTCAATGGGATCGTGAACATCTGAACATTTGAACGTTTCGAACAGATTTTACGTAGGCAAAGGAAAAGTACGTCGTATGAGCTTCATGCGATTAGCTTCCCGGGCACTGTTTAAAAAAAATGAATTCATAACAACATAATAATATCAAGTCTTCAACAATCAATTATTTTCCCGCTCTCCCAGTCTCCCTCTCCATCTCTCTCTCTCTTCTTTAGTTTTCACTCGGAAAATTAATTGTGTTATTAACTTGTGTGAGAGACATAATATAACTTTCGTTCGTTTGCCATGATTAGAAAAAGTAAAACAAGTTATTATACACTCAAGTATTACGAGTTTAACAATAATTCAGTACAAATTGAAATTGTGGAAAATTGAAAAAGTTGGAAATGGAAAAGTTACGAAAAATAATGAAATGAAAAGTAAAAACTTTTCTCTCTCTCTCTCTGGCACTAAAATTCTATCAGTTTGACAGTATATACATGTCTCAAAAATATACCAAATTTGCTTGCTCAAAGTAACTCTGTATCTTACAATATTTTACAGAGAACAAACTTTTTGTCTGGTGTTGGTTATTTTATTCCTCTGTGTTAGTTTTTGTGATTATCATGATGATGATACACAATGTTTTTTGTTTGTTATAAATTGTGTCATGCGACGAGTAGTAAAATGGTAGTGGTATCTCTGCCTTCAAACAACTTGGTACACACTCTCCAACAATAATATCATCGTCATGACTGTAGAATAACACGATTAATCCCGGGTTTTACGCTGCTGCTTCTCTTTCTACAACGACCATCACCACTACCACTACTACTGATGCTCTTCCTCTTCCCGACAATGAGTGAAACCATCTTACTTTTACTTAATGCCTTTCTACCCTTTTGTTTGTGTATCATCATCATCATCATCGCCATCGTCGTCCTGATGGTCATAAAACTAAAACGGAAAAATGATCTAACTCTTCGTCCTGTGTAGCAGCCAGCAGCAGGGATGGTACAAAATTTCCCATGATACTCTTCCCTTGTGTGTGTGTGTGTGGTGGTTCCAGCCACAAAGCCTTCTCCAGCAGCATCCCATGTGAGCTTGCCACATTTCATCATCATCATCATCATCCGCATCCTGTGTTCAATAGGAAACGGAAATTTAAAGAGAAAACTGTGAGTCACTTGCAGTTGCTGTTGTTCTTGCTGTTCTTGCTGTTCTTTTGCTCCAGTTTTCATCATGATCTCCCAAACCTCCACCACTACCACAACTACTGGCTATGCCAACCCAAGTGTCTCTCCAGCAGCAGCAGTGACGACGACGACGGCTTTAAAGCTGGAAATTTTTCTGTAATCCTCTCATTTATAATTTTGTATTTGCTCTCTCTCTCTCTCTCTCTCTCTTCTCGCCTTTCTTCCTTCTTGATGATCTATGATGCGATGTGCTGTGAACATGCATTCAGTAGAAAAGCTGGGAAATGCCTGGAATTAGCAGAAATTTTACATGCTTGTATGATGTGTATATGTTCATATTATAGATGTACCCAATATAAAATAATAATATTATCTATAAGTGTGAATTGAGAGTGGTATATATACACACTTGTGTTTGTCTTTGGTGTTTTTGTTTATCCTTGTTAAAGCCGCTCTCTGTGATGCTGCTTTGTTTCTGCTGCTACAACACTGTTAACATTTTGTTGGACTGTCGTCGTGTCTCTTTTGTATTCATTGTCGTAGCTTACAGCGAGTAATGTAGCTTAAGAATGTGGGATTAGAAGGGCTTACTGCCATCGCCACTTTTTGCTTGCTTTTGAGAGAGAGAAAGGCCCACACACTTGGAGAATATTCATGTAGCATAGCAGCATATTTTAGTGTGTATACACAAGCGTGTATACACATCAAGGTTGACGAATGACACATTTTTTCATATTTTGTTTCAGCTTTTGCAGCTACCCTTCCACACGCCATATAAAATAGGAAAAGTATACTTACTAGTGTGAGATGAGGCTACTGATTTGGCTAAAAATGTATGTAGCTTCAGAAGTAAAGTTATTTACGCGGGATGTTCCCTGATGCAGAACGCCGTCAAGCGGAAAGAGTAAAAGTGACGGAGTCTTTTAGCCATGTAGCCACAATATCAGGGAATTTGTCGTTGCCCTCTTTTTTAGATAAAAATTTAAAGCAGACAATTCTTATAAGGAGTCAAGCTAGTAAGATGATACACTATAAATATGTATGTGTATTGCATTCGTTTATAAATAGGAATATTTGGGGTATTGTGAGACTTGGAGAAAAGGGACGATGGTGGCATCTTCCATGTATGGAAACAGATTCCCCCGTGACCTTAATGACTTTTTAATTAACTTGGAGCACGTGTCTTCCTCAAATGAAATTAACATGCTTGCTACGGCGGCTGTGAAGTCGTATTTTGACGATAATGTCACTTAGTCCGCCACACACAACAACAATAACGACAACAGCATGAACACTTGTGACCACAATAATTCTTCTCGACATTGTGCCTCCCCACCGTTTCCACTTTTATCCTTTACCGAGAGAAAAATACGCCACATGCTTGGCTAATTCAATTCTTGATTTATTTATATGCTCAACGCATTACGCCTCCCTTGATTATAGGCAAGCATGCCAGTGAAAAAGGGTGCTTATTATTCCTGCCTTACAACACCAACACTCTCTTAAAACTTCCCTGTTATCCTACACACACCCATTCTTAATTCATTATTAAGCGTGAATAGGACAAAGGGTGCTTATTATTCCTGCCTTACAACACCAACACTCTCTTAAAACTTCCCTGTTATCCTACACACACCCATTCTTAATTCATTATTAAGCGTGAATCGGACAATAAATTTTGATGAACTTTGCTCCTGGCTCCATAAAAAGCCCACTTTCCTTGGCAAGTCCCTTAGATTCCCTATATCCTGTCACATGTCGTATGTGTTCTTGTCAAGTTCATCGCCCTCTATCCGTTCTCTCCCTTGAAGCCTTTGCAACTGCAAGTATCTCGATTTGAACACAAGTTTATTCCCTATAATCGCTGCTCTTTTTCTTCCATATTCCCTTCCTTTCCTTCTGCCCATCAACATCCTCCTGCTGATGATCACCCTGTTTGAATGACTGCGTACGAATTGAATAGGAAGCAATTCGTCACACAACATTGACGATGATACCACCACCACCAAATTACCTTGTATGCCCGAAAAAAATGGAATGGAGCGGCCAACAGGCCGATAGGAGGGCTTGTCAGAGTAATTCAATTTCTCGAATATAATTCCCTTTTCAGTTGAGCAGTTCAAGAGAAACCAAAAAAAAACGCAATGACTGTTGCTTGTTTCTTTGCTGCTGTGTCGATGCCCTCATTTTGTCCCCGTTTCCCTTTTGCTTTTCTGATGATGACGACGACGGCTTTGCTGACAAATAATGTGTGCATCGGAAAGTATACTCACTACTTACCATGCATCAGTTGATGTTTTGTTGTTGGAGATGAAAACGGGAGAGGTTGAAAAAACAATCAAAAGAACATGCTACATTTTACACGTGGACGTGATATAGTGCCCCTATCGTCGTCCTCATCGTCCTCGTCGTCGCTTGTCATTACAATTCATACGATGATGATCAGGATCATGGCCAATATCTCTGCCCACTATACCATGACATGTCACACAGGAGAACATTTCTGGAGTTTGACGATGATGATGATAATCCACCCACAGCCACAGGGGGAGCACAAGCAGAGAGGCATCAACGTGATGATCATCTGGTGGTGATCACCACGCTTAAATGATTTGGTGACGGGGAAATCAACAGAAACCAACGTACAAATATCATTACTTGCTGGCGCGTAGTAGTAGTTTCCTTGCTTTTCGACTCTCTTTCTCTCTCCCTTTCACAGAGACTCGCGCGATTCTTAATACGAGTCAGTTGCTACTTTTCCCAGATTTGGGGAAAATCCCAAGCTTCAAAAAAATCTGTTTTGCTTGGGCTGCTTATTATTACGTTGTGTATACTGCATTCTGCCGGTTTGCATTTTCCCTCTTTCTCTTGGCGGTCTTGCCATCTATATATCTCTCTGCGGTTGGTTGTCTTTCTGCCGTTTTACTTTTAAATTCATATTCGGAAACATGCACGCAAGCAGGGAAACAGAAAGAGAAGTGGAAAATGTGTGTCCTCGTATTATGAACATGAAGGTACTTACTGTTTTCGTAAACATATCCACATACATTGTTTATAAGAGGGATTTCAGATTGAGAAAGTATATCAGAGGTCATCCACATATTATGTCACCCAAATGATGCTTTTCTCCGATGTGGACACTTATACATACCCATGTTACGCAAGTCACAAATAAAGTTTCATGTAACAGTAAAGTTGAAAAGGGACTAACAATAGTAAAAATAAGAGTCGTTGCGGGATATGATATTTGAAAAAACGACAAGACACAACATTTATTACTTATTCAAACAGGTTAGCATGCTTACTTCCATTTGAACGTGTGTTTCTGTTTTGTTGCGACGTTGAGGGTGTATTTTTGTCATCTAAGAATGACGATAATTGTTGTTGAGCAGAATTTGAACGAGTCCGAGAGAGAGTCACAACGAAAACCTTTCAAAGATGAAGTATTTTGTCAAAAAAATTCCCTCCCGTATACAGATAACAAATTTACCCACCCCCCTTATGGCATAATATATGGACGGTCCCTCCAGCCTACGCACAACAGTTTCCGTAATTTGTTAGCACCAGAGGGAGGCCCGATGATGTTGATGATGGTAGTATCATACAAAGGATTGACTAGTTTGCATAATATATTTTTTGTAACGTATCTTCACAACGGATTTTTTTTGTATTACAAGAGGATTTCTTTCTTCGTCTATTGTGTAACATTTTTTTGTATCATTTATACATTCAAATAAAAAGTGTTATTTACTTTGTGAAACGAGAAGGAAATTTGATCGGATTTAAGTTGGGGAAAATGGAAACTTTTGTCCGTGAAACTGCCTTTGTCATTTTGTGAATTATGGCAGCAGAAGCAGAAATGTTGTTATTTTTGTTTGTTAATGCTTCGTATCTATATGACATGATGTGGGTACGGGATGTAGTGATTTCTCGGTTGGAATACGTAATTTGTTCTTGAATACAAGCTGTTTTATCTGCTTTATGTAATGTACTATTAAAGTGGGTGTATTTATGAAAGTTTTTTTTTATGGCGAAAACAGTTCAGGTTACTTTATATACGCAAATTATTTCTTGGGGTATCCAGTTAAAAAATATTTTTACAACATCTTGCAGTATTATGCTGAGATTTATATAACGAATCCTAAAACTGTAATAAATGAAATATATTTTAGCGCTATGTAAATTGGTTTATAACCGTGAAAGTACACACACTGCAGGTAAATACGCGAACAAACCGGCGAGACAGTGAATATGAACATGACTGCCTCCTGTAAAAATTTTGAATTTTAGAAAATAAAAACCATCTACTTACCACCGGGTGAAGATTTAATGGGTTTTGTCCTGCTGCTTTTTAGAGTGAATTTTGTATTTTTTTCTACAAATAGGTACTTACACAGCAGCAGTTTTAAATTGATATCTAGCTTAATGCTATTCTACCTTTGAGAAAAGAGACACAAAAAAGAAGTAAAAATCTGCTTTTCTGTATTATGGATTTGAGTATTATTCGAAATGCGCGTATTCTTTCATTCTTAATTTTCGTTTTTGATGGTTCCCTGATTTTTTCCTAGCTGCCAATCAGAATACAAGAAACATTTAGAAGCAAAATACAGATCTGACACAATTACAAGATATACAGTCAAAAGAAAGTAAGTATTTCAAGGTCGACCTCTGCATTTGTCATACCCTGAAAGTCAAATCACATTGTTTATATGAACGGCAGATGTAGCAGCTTTCTCCAATCAATCAATCTTAGGAGGTAAGGTAAAAGAAAATTATTATGTGTGTATGGTTTATGGAGACAGCCTTGATGCTCCAATCCTTCTTTATAGTTATCTTTATAAAAACTAATTACTGATTGATGACAATTTAATTGCCGCTGTGAA
>JAHZNB010001747.1:0-19253 GCA_027744295.1 Callyntrura guangdongensis
TTAACCTGTCACGTTGAAACATACTCCATTCGCTTTCATTATCATCAACAATTTTGAGAAGAAACGAAACAAGTTAATGGATACCTTAGATCAACCTTTTTTTAGCCCTTACTTTCAAATTAGACACGAACAAGTCTGAATAGAATAGACACGAATACGCCATTGTCATAATATAGGTATAATAATGGTGAAAACGAAATTCAATAATCGGTATTGGGAATTCATCTAAATTATCATCAGCCAGTTGAAGTTGTACAGTTTTCATCACCTCACGACGACTATACAAGGAAAAGTACATTTCATGACAAGAATAAGAATTTGGAGGTAGTTTTTCTGGACAATATAAAATTAATAAATAAATTGCAAGGGATTCCAATAGTGGAAAAAAATATGCGATTACTTGGCAAATGGCAACAAAACATAACTGGATAGGTTATTGACTTTAACATTTTTGAATAGCAATCTACACGTGTGCACTGTTGAAGCAATGCACGCAACAAGAAGAAAAAATAATACTAACTGGTTTACTTTAAATACGGTCGCTCTGCGTCAGATCTTTTATACATCCTCCAGGTCACTTTAATTGTTCTGTCCCTGTGTTTACATTTATGCCGGTCTATGAGTACATTTATGTAGCGCATTTTAAATGCTTTGTGATACAATGCAACATTAACTTTACACAAAGGATATTTCGCCTTGTCATTATATTATATGTACTTATTATGCATGTATGCATTGTTTTGCATTGTTGCGTGTTGAATGTATTTAATGTTAATATTTCACACAGCGTTTGTTCTTAAAGTTTTAATTTATTTTTAAGTTATTAATTCATGCCATAAGCATGTTCATAGAAGACATACATCGTGATATGCACGTAGGTGTCTATAGGTGGCATTCTCGTTACAAAGTGTTTGATGCGAGGATGTGCCCATGAGCAGGTGAGCTGTTCTTTGGACTGACCACCGCGAAAAGCATATGACTAAAAGAAGAGTTTGTATGCACTTGTGCAGTATTGAACAATAAAATGACTTGAAGAATACATGTGTGCAATGTGAATTGCATTCATTCAATGTTCCAGAAAATATTATGTATGGAAAACTGAAAGGAATCTTAAAACCGTCTCTCTGAGTATTTCATTAATTCTTACTTCTACTCGCTAATAAATTGATGTACACGATACAATTATATTTAATAGCTAATACGGCAATTTTCCAAAAGTAGAACTCATCAATTCATCATACCAATCTACAAGAAATGCCGACTTTGAAAAGGGCAGACCCAATTTACTTAATTACACTTTAATCAGTTTACCTACTAACAAAATGAAAGTCCCTGCCATGAGGAACCGTCGTAGTAACGTTCACAATAAAGCTACAACCGAATGTCAGTTTCGTCAGTGCACAAAATGCAAAGTGTTTCTTTTGTCAGATAAGGCTGTGCATAAGCACCCGCAAAACTGTACTGCACACAGCAGAGATTTTCGCAAGCAATATTGTTTGAATCGAAGGTAGGCCACATTATTTTTACTATTCACATTGAATCAGGTTTATTTTCAATCTTAATTACAAAGGCTATTTTCCTTCCCATTTGTAACAGAAAACAAGTGCCGCACGAAACCACAGAGGTCTTTTTTCCTATTGTCTTCATTCCACTAACGAGAGTCTGTCAACGTACGAATGCCAAGGTCAATTTGGAGCATACTAAGAGCAGACCAAGTGGATCCTATTGTCTTCATTCCACTAACGAGAGTCTGTCAACGTACGAATGCCAAGGTCAATTTGGAGCATACTAAGAGCAGACCGAGTGGTTCGCCCCGACGAAAGATGGAGACTAAAATAACAAAAAAGGGAGGATTTGAAAGCAGAGAATTGAATGAAAATCATGTTTTAAAACCTCGCAAATCAAGCCTCATTGCAAAGGCAAAACTACAGTCAGTTTGCAAAAAGCTCAATGAAGACAACTCTAGTCACCCACGTTCCAATAAAAACATTCATAACAAAAGATTTCGAAGAATTCAGCATCACAAAAAGAAACAAACAGGCTTAATTGATGAGGACGAAAGTAAGGATAAAACATACTCTCCACAAATTGATTCTGAACCTGATAGTGAACCAGAGGATGAAGTTGTCCGTTCGTCCAAGAAAAAGAAAACAAAGGAAGAACTTGTTATATATGCTGACACCTTGTATACTCATAAATGCGAAAAATGTACTGCAAAGTACCCTAGTGCTGTACAACTGATTGATCATCAAAAAGTACACAAATCTGCCAAAGAGACTTTTACTTGCCCCATATGTATGTGAAAAAATGTTCGGAAAGCGTGCCTACTTTGTCATACATATAGATCGTCACGTGCACGCAGAAGCGATCGAAAATTCGTTTAAATTGTGGGAAAGTTGGCCATCCCCGGTTCGTAACGGAGCTATTAATGGATGGGATCATCAATTTTCTTGTAAATTTTGTTTAATTCGTCACCACACTCAAACCAGTTTTCTCTTTCACATGAAAGAGCACCACCCTGGCAAAACAAAAGATTCCAAATTTAACTGTCCATACTCATGTGATAGCTCATTCGATTCCATTCGTGCTATAGTAAAACACATTAAAGAACAGCACAAGGAAAAATATTTTCTTGTAAAGCCAAACTCCCAAACTTCAAAACTTTCCAAGTCCAAAAAGGGTACTTCTACTAAAAACGATTCCAACAAGTGGAGGGATTCAACTCAACCAGACAAACACATCTACTTGACTAAATGTAATATTTGCGAGCAAGTTATTAACTGCTTCACGTTAAAATCTCATAAAAGGAAACATGAGAAGGAAAAAGAGGGCGCGAGGAAGAAGAAGAAGAAATCCTACCATTGTGCCATTTGCTCCGTTGGAGTCAAAGATCGATCTAACTTACGCAGGCACTTTGTGCTGCATTTGGAGAATAATCCATTTGTGTGTCGCTTTCCTGGCTGTGGTCAAAAATTTCAGGATGACTACTATCTCAGTAAACATGTAAAACGACACGTTTATCAATTAATCACTTGTGAAAAATGTGGCATCACGTATAAAGACAACCAACGGAAGCAGCACGAGTGCATTTTTGATGAAAGTAAAATTAAAGTAGGAGATGACGGCAGGAAATATAATAAAAGGGTACGCCTCAGTGAATACAAGACAACAACCGAAAATCTGAATGATCCAAAGGAAATACACCTAGAAAATAAAGACATTGGAATGAAGAACAATCAACTAGATCATGACGTTGGGTCAAAAATCAAATTAGAAAGCGTAGACGATACTGGAAGATTTGAGGTGGAAAGTGTACATTTCACGGACAAAATTATTGAAACTGAAGATGGCGTTATTCATGTTAAAGGTGAACAATTAAGCCCTATGCGAGATGTTGATGAAGATTCAGATGAAGAAATTGCAAAAGATTCCAACGAGGTCACAACAGTAGACGAGACTAATAAACTTAGTAATAGAATACATGGTCCTATTGGACTACTTAAACTGATTTTAGAAGACCCTGTTTACAAAAGACTGATAAAAGAGAAACCGGAATTTGCTGACTTGATTGAGGACGGAAGACGGAAAAAACTCGCGTTCATATGCCCGCACTGTGGTTGGTATTTTTCTCGTTTTGCAGTATTGGAGCAGCATCAGAAAAAATGTACGGTTATATTAAAAAGTAGCCGTACAGAAAGCAATGACGGAAATTGTATTCAGGACGCAAGTTCAAGAAATTTTCCATCTCTCGGGGCCGGTACTCATTTTTGTTCCACGTGTGGGTATCAGACCTCCTCAAATGAAGATCTCCAGCATCATATGAGCACTGAAAAGCATGGAACTAAAAATGCTGTTAAATATACTTGCAAGTATGGAAGATGCGGAATTGCGTTTGATACCACAGTCGCTCTTGAAGACCATGTTCAACGCATTCACATGGCGGAAAAGAAATTTAAATGTGTCGATGAAAAATGCAATAAAACATATTCAACACAACTACAACTAAATAGGCACAGTTATAGGATTCATGGAATGGGTGTACAAAATTTAAGACGACTGAATGAGGGGAACGGAAAAATTACATTAAAATGTAAAAAGTGTCTTGCAACTTTCGAGGATGGTGACGAATTTGCGACACATAGAAGGAAACACGAGTACGAGAAATATGTATCAAATTCCAAGTGTCAACTTTGTGGGGATGAATTTGCTGGCCGTCACAGCTTAAAGCGTCATATAATTAGTGTTCATCATACGGGAAGAAAATCAATTTCCGGCAAGATAACTAGTGAAACTTCTAAAAACACAACTGGAGATAAAAGTGATGATGACAGTGTTCCCGATATTTCAGGATTTTAGAAAAGTGTGAGTGAGATGAAATGAATCAAGTTATATGGAATAATAGGCATAAGCAAAAAATTATATCACAATTAAATGTTGCTTGACTGAAAAATATTTATTTCGCAATAATATAAAAATACTGTAACAAATAAACCATGAAGTTAATGACATAGGGAAGTAGCGAAAGCATGTATTCATTGGAATTATAAAGACCTTTTTAGAGCAGGCCATTGGCTACATCTATAAAAAAATTTGGTCCATATCGCACCATAAATACCCAAGATATATATACATATATATGACCTTCGACCCTTTCCATCTAGAGGGTCAAACTTTCGTCTACGTATAGAGGAGGCCATAGGCTACCGGTTGGTATACAAAGTTTGGTGCAAATCGCCTTATAAATACCAGAGATGCACTTATATGACCTTTGTTCCTTATCCTGTTGAGCTAGGAGGTCAAACATTGGTTGCTTATAGAGAAGGCCATAGGCTACATGCATACAAAGTTTAATGCAAAATCGCCCCGTATATACCAAATATACACGAATATGACTTTTGACCCTGTTGACCTTTGACCTCAAAAAATATCAGCTGCAACACTAGAAACCATAGGCTATCAATTGCTGGAAACAAAATTCCGAAATTCCTTCCCGTTTCTGAGATATGGCGCGGACAGACATTCGTAATCGCAATAAGTAGCTTTCGATACTTGATAAAAGTAATTTGCGTAAATCATGTTACGATACAAAAATAGAGGTATAGTTTGTCCTCCTAAATAGGCTCACGCTTGATTCCTAGCACAACGGGAACAGAGTCTGTGCTAGAAAGGGCATCTTGTTCAGTTGTCATTATCAGTTTTCTCTCGGAAGTCGGCGCGAGAGTACTCTGCATTTGATTTGTAAATTCGTACATAAAAAACGGATCCCTCACTTCTTGGTAGGAGGAGTAAAATTTTGAATTTTCTTTCTTCACGTGGACATCTGTTCGGTAATTACTTTCACCGGTACCTTCGACAATATGTACTCGTTCCAATTCTACTGTTCGGTCACACGCTTCTTCATGTGATAAATTGTTTCTTGTTCGGGTACCTGTTCCGATAAAATTAAATATTTCATCATCTGAATCCGACTCAAATGAAACTTTCCTCTTTCGACGTTTGCATGATCCTTGTTTTTTCACAGTAGTACTGGTTTTAACTTCAACTTTATCTGGGTTTTCGGGTTTCAGTTGTTGACTTGTAGAGGGTCCATTGCTTTTTCCACACCTAGGAACGCTTAGTCCTTTTATTTTATTGTGAGTAAATTTTCCGTAAAAAGACACGGGATGATGCTCCTTGGCATGATGTAGGAGATCTTTGATAGTAGAGAATTTTTCAACACAATTATCTAATCGACAGAGGAAATCAGCAGGTGCGTCACCATGTTCAGTACGAATGTGATTCACAAAACTGGCCTGATTTGTGTGCATTAGTAAACAGTACTTGCAACCTTGTCGAACACGAGTATATCGATTTTCACTGACGTTTTTGGGCCATGAGTTCATTAAATTCAAATTTACTTCTCGCTCTTCGGCATTCTCATGAGCAGCGTAATGTTGATTCAAACTGTCTCGTTTGTTAAACATACGAAGACAAACTATGCACGTCATAAGTCTTCTGGAACCATTATGAACATTCATGTGCCGTTTAAATTCAACGGTTGAGTAGAATTTTCCAGGACATTGCTTACAATCAAAACGATATGCTCGTATTAATGGCCCTCCTTCATCCATCTTTTCGTCATCACCACTTTCTTCAGTCTTCCTCTTGTTGGAAGCAGATGTTCCTACCGTGGGATACCGCTTTCGCTTTCTCCGTTGTTGCATCCCATCTTGACTTTCTTTCTTTGGTCCTTCGTCCTTGATCTTTTCGTCATCGCCACTTTCTTCACTCTTCCTCTTGTTGGAAGCAGATGTTCCTACCGTGGGATACCGCTTTCGCTTTCTCCTTTGTTGACTTTCGTTCTTTGGTCCTTCGTTCTCGATCTTTTCGTCATCGCCACTTTCTTCAGTCTTCCTCTTGTTAGAAACAGATGTTCCTACCTTGGGATCCTCCTTTCGTTTTCTTTTTCTCCGTTGTATCCGACTTTCTTTGGCATTGACTTCAAAATTGGATAGTTCCGACTCAGAATGCGCTGATGATGATGGTACGGTCACTCTTGACAAGCGAATACGCAAGTGCGGAAATTTGATATTTCCAAATTTGTCGTCTTCAGATTTGTCTATTGTATAGCTACCAGAAGCCAAAACTTTACTATATACATTTTCAAAAGTGAACGCTTTTCTGGAAGAAACAAAGGAAATGATAATTCATAACCTTACGTTTCATTATTCAGTCCAAGATTTCCCTCAGATGACGAGTGACATTGGCCAGTGTGATGAAGAGTACCGGTTAATGCCCTAGAAGCTAACAGAAATGTGCCACAAGCCTTGCATTGTTGAAACGAAGTCATTTTAGCGACCTATAGCCACATTTCTGAGTGGATTTTCTGAAAAATGAAAATATAGAGCAAATACATTTTATTTAACTACTGATTCCTAATAATGGTTAGTATTTAAATGGTAAATGAGTAAAGGACAAAAGTAAAAAAAATCACTGATTTTGATTTTATAGTCTTACTACAATTGTTATGTAGTTGTTAGTAGTTTTAGTTTTGATCTGACGGCAAAGGGTTAACTTTCCAAAACAGGCCAGATTACGCCTATGGTGAAAAAATGTATTGTTTATGTTTGACTAGCCAGTTTGTCCCGTGAGCAGGAATGCGTCTCAATATCACATGGATTTCTGGTGGAGTGGAAAATAAAACTTTTTGTGTGGTTCGGTTGCCTTCTCATTCTCTCTTCTCCCCATACTGTAACGCATTCACGGTACGGTACATGTATTTCTTTCTCTTCAAGCCAGGTATTACTTTGTCTACATAAGTTTGACGTATTAGTTGTTACTTGTCAGCTACCAGACGCTTTCCATATCATGCATCATGTTTTAATTAGCATAAGCAAAATTATCTCATTTTTTACCAAACCAAGCTACTTCAATAATTGATCTGTAACGTAATATATGATAAAGCGCATAAAAATGACATTCACTACACACCACATAGGCCGATGCAAATTTGTCGTTTTCCAACCTTTGTTGTGAAAAGCTTAACTTTTTTATTGTTTGTTTAGCACTTGAGCAGAAATGTTTTCGAATATATTTTGGAATTTCCAAAATGTCAACGTCAGATTATTAAACGCTACCTCCCCATTAGTATTGCTCAAATGTGATGAGCTATTTAGCCGGTCGATGCGGTGGTGCGCTTTTTTTCATATGGTAATGATCTGTCAATTTCAGGAGTCGAGTATCCTGACGATGATTATGATTGATATTTGGTAGATAGTTAATAGTTAAAAATTATCACTCATGTCATTTACCTAAAGTGTTACGTCGTATTAGAAATACTGATTGTAATTTTGACGACAATAAAGCATCCCGAAAGAAATCCTAAAACTGGCATTTGACTATTGGCAGGCATACTAGAGTTTTCTATTCTTATTTGCAACAATGTATTCCAAATATTTAGCCGTTGTGCTATTGTTTTCAGCGTTAGCTTTTACTTCCGCAGAGGATGTATTGACTTCTCCAATAGTCACGAATTGGGGTGTAAGTTAGAAATACAATATACAATCTACGGTTATCCCGTTGCTGGCATTATCTGTTTATTAAGTCCAACTGTCTGGTAATATTTTTGTTTCAGGCCTGGGGAGAGTTCCAACATTGCCCCACAGGAACAAAAGTAATTGGTTTTCAACTTAAAACTGAACCGTGGGACGCTTGGGATGTTGTAGTTGACGATACGTGCTTAAACGGAATAAAATTTTACTGTGGAATTCCATCTTCCAGTGGTCCTGGTCAACCAATTGATACTATAACTAGCACAGAAGGAAACTGGGGTAAATGGGGTAAAATTTTCTGGTGTGATGGTCGTGGCTTTGCCCGAGGGTTTACTCTAAGATCGAAAGAAGAGGACACCGCCAAATTGGATGAGACTGCTGCGAACAATTTCCGTATTTTGTGTTCAGAGGGAACGCAGTTTATTGAAGGAGATGGAGAAAGGTTCAATGCGAGCACGAGCACAGTTCATGTTTTTCTTTATAAAATTGTAATGTGTCTTTCCTTGAATCGAATTTTTACAATTGCTTTCCTTTTGCATATTTTAGGTGGGGAGAATGGACGACCCCAAGAATCTGTCGAAATGATCAGTACATTTGTGGTTTACAAACACAAATTGAAGCTCCACAAGGAATCAGTAAGCACCGCCAACAAAATGCTTAATTTTTTCATTGAAGTTGTGCATTTAAATGTTTTACAACTTTCATGATCAATGTTTTACGCCAATAAGGCCTCGAGAAACATCTTTCATAAGATGATTTGGCATAACTCTTCTATTTTTTAAATTTAGCGACAGACGATACGTCCCTGAATAATGTTCGAGTCAAGTGTTGTGATTTAACAAAAGAGGAGATTCGCCTTTATGGAATTTCAAACGCCACAAACATTTTGAACTAATTTGATTTTTGTATCGGCTTCTGATTGAATGTTCCCATCTGTTCTGTGATATTGTAATGAAAAGCTTACCAGGGTTAAGTTAATTGGTGTGATTTTTAATAACTTTTTAAGATACTCATTTGTCAATTTTGAATGGGCTTTGCTGATAATGTAGACAACACGTTTCGTTTTGAAGCAATGATGTACAAATAAAAGCAAAACTTTTCAACATGCAAACAATACTATCGTCAATCGTAGAACTATTAATTCGACGTGCATGTTTAAAAGGTCATGAATACAGAAAAAACTAAAGGTAACACTGGATTGTTAGTGAAAAGATGTTAAGTGCTATTTGTCAAGCTTTCGAATTTATTCCAAATTCTTCTTCGGAACTAAAGACTGTCGAAAATCATTCGTCCATACGGTATTGTTTGTAATGCTTCAAATTTCAGAGTTATAGTACATCAAATTTGTACAAACAACAAATACTTTATACTTTTGTAAAGTTTTAGGTGTACATTAAACCCCCAAAGTGTCTGAGCCTAAATTTAGAAATTTTCAAGAGTCTCCAGTTGCCCTGCTCGAGTTTGTTCGTCGTGTTAAACTAACTCGTTAAACTACCAAATATTATATGTAATTTAGGACCTAAAATAATAAAACGCACTTACGTGGCCGAATGAATAAAATTAATGCAGTTTTCCCTACCTTATCTATCTAAAGTACTATATGTATGTAAGTAGTTTTGTGGTCGTGGTAGTACACGGTACAATATGGAAAAAATCGAGTTTCCAGTTTAATTCAGAATTCACCATTTTGTATTTGGCACCAATACCAAGGGTCCCTAATTTGCACAACGCCAACACACAGGAGCTGGCTAGCTGACAACGTGCGACCATTGGCGACGGTTATTAACTTCACATTAATTTTGTGGACATCTAAACTAGCTGAGCCCGTTTGTGTGACGGGTATAAATGTTATTTCACACATTGTGTCTCACTAAGGTGCACGCTGGTCCTCAGTGGGCTCCCGAGAGAAAATAATTTCAAAATGTACTTTCCTTCATGTCTCGAGAACGGCCCGAAAAATTGGAAGGCCGTGTCTACAGATTGGAGTAATGATACAGGAAAACCATCGCAGTTCAAATGTTGTTAAATTCACTGCATGTCGCATGATTAAAAAAGTAAAAACGATTAAAAAAACATGTTGATAATGAACTTAGGTAACTTACGTAGGTACTAAGAAGTGTGGTAGTAATAATGACTATGACTGTGAACACTAAGGAATATTTAGTTACCTCTGCTGATTGCGAGTAGGTGATTGGTGATAGGGAGACTGATTGTATGTTTGGTTGAGGTTTATCTAATCAACTGTAAATAAAGTCAAAGTGTTACATTATATATCATAGTATCTGCTGATACGTATTTCAACATTTACCACCTGCACCTTGCAGGTTGACATATTACGTTCAGAATTGTTTCTTTAGTCATCATTCATCATTGATCGTTAGGTGACATTGAAAGCAACTTTACACACCTAAGTCTAATAATACTTGACAAGATGGTACTTTGTTGTGGATTTTTGAACTGGGTTCTATTGACGGGAGCCTTTTTATTGTTAGGACTCATTCTAAGTAAAAAGGACCCACCAAAAATAGCTGGGGTATACACCCAAAAGGGCAAGTATTACTGGTTTAAAGTGACTGTTTTCTACTTTCTTATGAAACTACGGAAAGTAAGTAATTTTTCTTCATTTATATCATTTGGATAAAATGTGTTATAAAATCGATCTAGTTGTATTCATTGTTGTTGGTGAGTATTTAAGCTTGTGATGATGACTACTAGCCGCGCTGGTCTGTCCAGAATGTGTCAACGTACAGCAAGGTCAAAGTTTATTGCAGAAGTGCTTACTTATGTGTCACAAGTTGTGACTCACAACTCAATTGAAATCACTTTTCGATGTGTATAAAACATCCACAAAATATCATGTAAGGCAAAATACCCCTGGAGAACACAATAGAAGAGAAACACTTTTTACCCGATTATTGCATACTATATCACCGTGTGACTCCCGACGGTTCATTTGAAAGCTTTTTTATCGAGTCGAGCAAACAAGCATTGTACTTTTTCGGCTGTGTCGTTATTACTGCATTTTTGGTTCAATCAGAACGATAACTACGAAACTAATTATTTTTTGACGCGCGGTCTTCTGTGCTGTCTTTAAACGTTCTTGTAGTGGAAGGATAGCCGAAATCCAAAAATAAATAAAGACCACACACAATTTGAAACGTATGACTCTGGATATGGAACTAAATCCAAGACCAGTCCTACCGACATGGAGCAAGTTCAGCCGTTGTCAGACCATTTCCAGGCAATTGACGCAATTTACTTCAATGGTGCAAATTCTAAAGGATTCTGCTTCCTGACAGGAACAGCAAGAAGACCTCATGGAGTTGTAAACGGGTTTTTAATTCTGAGGTATAGTACGATAGAAACTCAGGCTGACAGAAAGAAATGATATTACAATACAGTAATATAATAGCTAGCACGGAAGGATTTATGCAATGCAATGCAATGTTTAATGCATAAAACTTTTATGTGGTATAGAATTCCAGAGATTGGCTACCTACTTTCCCCTAAACTACCAGATTGTCAACTTTTTGGAGGAACAGAAGAATATTTCGGAGCAGAGGGTTTTCGATATGAGCCTGTTGTTCCAATGAAACACTGGAAATTATCCTACAATGGACAGATGAAGTAATAAAAGAAACATGAATATAAAATGGAATTAAACAGCATAAGGTGCAGGTATGTACGTGCTACATGTTTGAGTACACTGTGCACTTACATGGCTGAATTGTAAATTTCATGAATCCTACTCCTGAATAAGAACACACGGAGCTAATTCTACCGTTCACCAAGTTAAACTGTCTGCAGACTGGACCTCGGATCTTTCATATTTTGACTTTGACACAGACGTACCACCGTTAACCATGGCTAGAGCTATTGCAAAAGAGCCATGGAGCAGAGAATATTTTCAGCAATTGAAAGAGTAATATAATTTGATAATGGACAAAATTAGATGCACAAGTCAAAACTTTCAAATGACATAAATACGTTTGTAAATAAAACTCATCTTCTGTCGATTGTTCTTTAGACTATTACTTTTTTGTTTTTCACGAACAGGGCCCACCAAACTCATTATGAGCAACATGGGAATATAAAGGGAACAGTTGAGGTGGATGGCAAAAAATATAATTTTACTTCCCCATCAATGAGAGATCACAGCTACGGTAAATTACGAAAAATTTCATTGTGTTAATTTGAAATAATTAATGTACTAATTTAATAGAGTTTTTATTGATATTTTAACCATATTTTAAGTTTTTCTTGATATTTTGGCAAACAAGGGATGAAACGAAATTGGAAACAACTGTACCGTTACATGTTCCATATGTTTAGTTTGGAGGATGGTCGTAGATTTGATGTGGGGAATGTTTGTCAACCTGTGACATCATCACAGTTAGTTCCAGAGTATATAACATGTACAGTTACTTAAATTTCTTATCTTTTTGCACGGTATTTGGTAATTTCAGTTTGGAACTTGGTTACATGTACGATTTTGATGGCTCACTGCATGCCCTTCAGTGGGTGGATATGCCTTTGTATAAGTACGTGTTAGAGATTCTTTTAAATACTTCCAATGTTACCCCACGTAGTCCTATAGTAATGCGCCCGTACCAACATGATTTTATATAGCCTCGGTGAATTAGGCGATCCACCTACCGATTATGGTTTCCGGATGAAAGCAACAAATGGTAAAACATATTACGTTCAAGTAAAAGTGCTGGAAACAATTGAGCTAAATATTGGCTGGGAATGGGAAGCAAGAATTGTAGAGCGTCGGTGCAAATTCATCATTGATGGCATTGAAGGCTATGGTATTTCCGAGTGTATGTATCGTCACACTGAAGGTAGGCCAAGTGAATATGCCAAAAACGACCCAGAGTTTATTAAAACCAAGAAAATCTATTAGATATTAAGCATGTCATCGATGATTAAGATTTGTTTTGTGCTTAGGGGTTTTAAATGTGATTTTTTAAATAAAAAAGCAAGTGAAAGCTCTCTCACTAATTAAAGAAGGGGTAATCTAATTGTAATTGTTCTTTTTATTTCTTGTTTAATGCTATGTAAATACAAACGACATACATGTGAATTTGCAAAAAATAGTCTAGTCTATTCAAGTTGATTGAACTGAGATTTATTAGGTAGCGCATTTATACTCTAGCTATAGGGTTTTGTAGGTTTCAGTCTGTGTCCGTCCGTCCGTTAGCGCTTTTCCTCCTATACGGCTGCATATTTTTTTTAACTGACTTTGGGAATCTATCGATTCCCTAGTGCCTCTAGTTGTGCACTTGGCTTTTTTTGACCCACACCCCTTTCTGTCCCCATGCGTGGGGGCGTTTAAAATTGAGTCACCTTTTCTCCAGCTTTTCATAGCATCACTAGTTAAAATTTGGTACATCCGTACACCTAGTGAACTCATGTTCTTATATACACCAAGTCTGATCCGGATTGGTTGACCCCCGTAACAACCCCCTTCAAAATGTTGTGTTATGTATAATTCTTCATAGTTTCACATGGTCTTTATGATCGTAAATACTATCGTTGGGGGGAGGTGGGGTTGGTTATTGGTGAGTATTACTAAATAGTTGAATTTGCGCTACCTCCTTCTTGAATGCCTTTACAATGCTCTAGTTATAAAATATAACCTGAGAAGACTGAAGACATCAAGGTGTTATTGCCGGAAAACGGTTGACAAGAAACTAAGATATCGTATAAAACAAAACTCCGCTGTTCTCTGTAAATACGTACTGCTTTGTACTGCCATTACATACTGATTGTGAGAAATTATACACTTTTCTCTAGAACTATTGTTTCAAGAAAAAATTTTTAATTTTGTTACGTGAATTTCTACCATAATTCTTGCATGCTACGCCTTTCTCTATCGCATCATTCGCATCGTCGTTCCTCTTTCACACTATCCACATTCCACACTACACTTCAAACGAGCACTATTGCGAGAGTGTTGTAACAACGTACAACAACGCATTTCAGCTTGTACTAATCATAGAAGGTTTTATCTGCTATAAAAGATGCGGGAGTGGACAGGAAAATGCGGCCAATGCATACTGACAAATGTGTGAAAACAAAAACAAAGTTGAACACAAGCCCAACTGTTAATTGCATTGTTCGCTAAATTTGATGAGAATGAGATTTGCTTGTGCTTACGCATACATAATAGCTACTATAAATTCAAGTGAAATAGACTGCATTACTAATAATAAATCATAAAATAACTACTACATAAATACAGTGAATTGACTAGTTTTTGGATAAAATAAATTTGAATTTATCACAAGTAGGTCTGTCTATCAAGTGAAACAAGCGTATCGTTAGACGACAGGACACAGTTGACACGCACTGACAGACAAGCCATTTCAGTGTCGGTACTCAGTGTAGAGTTGATCGTTTGGCCACTGTCATTTGTCATCAGTTTAAAATTCAACAACATCCAAATCCACTAACGAAAAATGGCGAATCGTAGTGATGAAGATGTAATGATGATTGACGACGACAGTGATACAGAACAGGAATCAAAGTCAGATTTGAAGAGCAATGCAACAAGAAAAGGGTCACCAAAAAAGTCAACGGCGAGCCCAAGCAAACAAGATGTAAAAACCGCTAATCCCACAGACGGTGGATCGAATGCCCCCTGGTATGAATTGTTTATTGTTTACGTATTTACCTGCCAGAAAGTTTGTATGTACTAGCATATCTGTTTTGTCTTCCAGGATCGAAAAGTACAGACCTCAGACGTTCGAAGAAATTGTAGGAAATGAAGAAACGATCGTTCGATTATCAGTATTTGCTAGAACCGGAAATATGCCCAACATTATTCTCGCGGTAAAATACTGTTTTTAAAATTGGAAGAAATGATAATTGTTAAGTAAGGAGTTACAAAAACATGGTTCTTTTATATTGTATTGTTAACGTACAAATCAAATTTAACTACAATGGCTTTGTAATAATAGTGTTATAATATATGTTATAATTGCTAAATTCTAAATACATATCTTTTGTATATTAATTAGTATGACAGAAGGTGCACAACAGGCTCTGCGACGAACAATGGAATTGTACTCTCAAACTACGAGGTTTGCTCTAGCTTGCAATACTAGTGAAAAGATCATTCCACCTATTCAATCTAGATGTGCTGTTGTAAGATTTGGGAAACTGAGCGATGCGCAAGTACTAGCTAAACTAAGTTCAGTTTGCACAACTGAAAATGTAAGTCATTTAGCCCCATAATCGTAATCATTGCACTGTTTACCGCGGAATTTGATTTTTGATGCTATATATGTATTGTAATTTAAATTTTACATTTTCTCTACATTATTTACCACAGATCAATTATTCTGATGAAGGTTTACAAGCCATCATTTTCACTGCGCAAGGTGACATGCGTCAGGGACTGAACAATTTGCAAGCAACATTTCACGGTTTTGGTACTATTACACCGGACAATGTATTTAAGGTAGTGCATTTCAGTGTTTTAGTTGACTGGAAGTAATAATTGATTAGGTATAGGTATTTGTAAGATGATACAAATTATGAATTTGTTAGGTTTGTGATGAGCCTTCACCTTTGGCTGTGCAACATATGCTGGAGTTTTGTAAAGACGGGAACATCGAGGAGGCTTACAAAATCATTAGTAGATTATGGAAGCTTGGTTATTCAGCAGAAGATATTATTTCTAACATATTTAGAGTGTGTAAAAATTGCCCTTTCCCAGAAATCATAAAACTACAGTTTATTAAGGTACGTAATAATGAATAATAACGATACTGAAGTGGACTTGGACTATAGATGAAAATTTAAATATAACCATATATGTCATATTCGTTAACAATGATAGTGACGTTTTGTTTTTGTTTTGACAGCATATTGGTTTGACGCACATGAGGATTGCTGAGGGTATGAACTCCTTGGTTCAGCTAACGGGTCTGATCGCTACGCTATGTTCTATCAACAAAAGATAACGATAATGCAGTAGATCTTCAAAGTTTTTTTCTCCATTTGTGTACACATTAAACCTTAAGAGAGGAAGTGTACTGTAATGTATTAAATGTCAGCATAGTTAATTAAAATGTTTTCTAATCCAAAAATGTACCTGTATGTATGTATTCATCTGTCGTTGCTTTTGCTTTACATGTTTTTTGATTAGTAAACGATGAACATGAAGTCGTACATGGTTTTTCTTCGTCTGTATAACCTTTCTGTGAAAAACATCCAAACAGCGGCAAACCAGCCAATAAATATTACTAAAAATGTTGTAAACACATCCGTTAAACGTACTGGATCAATGGTACTTTTCCCATCATGATTGTAGCCTTTTTTCGGACAGTTTACGACTTTGTTGTCTTCGAAAGTCCTTCTATACCGGTTGTTTAGACCCCGTTCCATAATAATTAATAGTCTGTGGTTGTAAATAAATAGTAAATAAGAAATCCATTGAGGAAATATTAAACAAGAAAAATATTATCATATCCATATTTTGTTGAAATACATACTTTGAACTTAAAGATTCACGGAATTGAGATGCTTTTCTGACGGACATAGCAGTTTTGTAGTTAGTTGCGGGTAGATTGTCAATACTGGTACAGATAAATTTTTCAGTGAAGTTCTGGTCGTTAGCAGTTCTGTAGAATAGGTCAGGATACGAAATTAATGCTCTTGTTCGTTGGTTCAAGTGAGTAATTTCGTTTTCAGTATTTATTTTTAACACGGTTTGTGACAGGTTGTGCTGTATTATCATTTCCTACGTATAGATATAAAAAAACTTTAGTACTATTGTTATATGTGTTATTCGATAAAGTAGCTGAAATAGTGTGTATCTATGTAGGCCCTGATTATTTCTTTGATTTTTTACCTCTAACAACGATATAGTAACTTCACTGCTCTCGTGAACAGTGAACTTGTAATTATATGTAATTAAGTCACTGAGAGATTGAATTGGAATGACTTTAACTGTTAGGAAAGATACGATTACTGCTGAATAAGCCACGTAGCATATTAAAGCCATGGTTGAGCCGATGAAAAAAATCGTCTTGAAATTTGATGACGATGGAGAGGTATACCAAGCTGGGGCACGTTAATACCAAAACATGTTTTAGAAACCTATACTTTAATGTAGGCCGGTCGTAATTATTGTAATATGAATATAATGATTACATTTCTGAGTGATTGCTGAAACTGCCCAGAGCACAACTTCTTGGATGAAGATGGAATCATTGTCATTTTCGGTAAAAACGTAGTTCCTTTTTGCTATATACCCCCAGCAGGACAAACATCCTGTAATCAACAACCATGTGCCAACAAAGACTGTCCATAAACCTGCAGTGAAAGGCTCACTGACAATGTTTCTTATGGCGTTAGCGTTAGGTTGCCGGAAAAATGCCCCATATCTAAATCGACAAATTGAAACGTTGTAAAACACAATTTCCCATAAAATAAAGCATGTTATCCTGATGTCGATATATATGTATATGACTTGCATTCCAACATATGTCGGTTGAAGAAACGTGTATATTTCCCCACGCATGGGCGTGACGGATTTTTGATCAAGTAAAATATCTGCCATATCAGAAAATTTAGGCGGAGTTGTAGGTATCGAGTCGTTTCTGTCATTTATGTATTGTACTCGATCCCCTAATAAAACTTGCTCACTGGAATCAAATGCAAATCAACATGTCAACATTTTCATTTATGCTATGCTTTCCACCCTTAAAAACTTATCTTAAATACTCTCGTCAATACCTGAAGTTAAGCATTTGCTGCAAGTCCTTGTAAATGTTTACTGACGCTCCGCTTGCTAGTTCCACGGTTCCATTTTCTTTTCGTCTTACAGTTACCCAATCAGTCGCTTCCGTAAACTCCTTATTTAAATTAATGATAATTACTATAATTACTATGTAATAACTTTTTCTATACTAAAAAGATTATTTACAGAAAATTTTTCATTATGGTGTACCTTGACTGTGGTAGATGCAGTTACAGGCAAACGTCTGAAATTATCTCTTCTGGAGAATCTCTCTAGAAAAAGGTACGAATTAACTTTCTCCGTCCAGGTTAACGTCGTCTTCGTAGCAAGTATTGCATCACATCGTTCATGTTTTTGCAACGACGTAAATCCTGGGTCGGATAATTCGGTGATTTCTTGTACAATAAATTTTCCTTTCAACTTGTAAGATTCCCAAATTGAAAGACGCAGGTTGGTTTGGGACCTTGCGCTGTTACCGTTCTGTACAATAAATATATAGAATATTCCGCTATCTAAACTGAAATACGGTTGTAGACTTTCCAACCATGAATGCAGTAGGGATTCGCCGGGCGAGTGATACGATGAGCTCTCGTCGTTTTCAGCATACCCTGAAACATGCTGTATTTCGGGCCATAAGAAAATAATGTACGGTTGCCAGAAAGAGTTTCTGTCGGTTCGTAATTTCTGAAGCTCTTGTTCTACTTTGTTGATTAGATAACGCATTTGCTCCTGTGAGTTGGGTATAAAAATGAAATTTGTCCGTTTAGTCATCATTTCCCAGACAGATTTTACACGTCCAGGATGAGACGTAGCCACAATTTTTTGGAAATATCCTGGAATGGATTCCAGGAAGTCGGTAGCTGTAATATACGAAAGTAATACGTTCTCTGTACGAGTACATACTCGTCTTTTACGTTCGATTTCGTCCGTCCAGTGTGCCCTCTGGTGCGCTGGTAAGGGTGAATTCGAATCAGAGACAATTACCACTTCCTCTGCCGACATCGAACAACGTATTAGGTATGAGATACTGTGTAACAATGAAGAATTTTCTCTGACGGTTATTATTCCTCTTGAATTACTGAATAAATGAGGACAACAATACTCGCAAGAAACCTTTCCATAAGCTGCTGCAGAAGCCGAAATATCCCCTGAATAGAAAACGGTTGAATAGAGTAACAGTTTACAATAAAGAAACAGTTTACGACTCATCGCAATTCAAACTTGTGACTTTTCGACAATACAAACCTAGTCACAATTAAAGCTACGATGATAGAAGCTGTATGGACAGGTGGCAATGACAAACGACCCAAACTGGCCCTTGAGACGCG
Organism: Callyntrura guangdongensis; assembly: GCA_027744295.1. Taxonomy (NCBI): domain Eukaryota; kingdom Metazoa; phylum Arthropoda; class Collembola; order Entomobryomorpha; family Paronellidae; genus Callyntrura; species Callyntrura guangdongensis. The sequence goes on from JAHZNB010001747.1 coordinate 19,113, forward strand.
TGAAATGAAAATATGAAGAATAACATCCTGTTCAGAAAAAGTCAGCTTTTATATGCAGAGTAAGTAAGGGTTTTGTTGTAAATACACCTACACGTGAATTGAAATAACACAAAACACGCTAGTTTAGGTTGGGGCAACTTG
>JAHZNB010001748.1:0-17276 GCA_027744295.1 Callyntrura guangdongensis
TTGTATTGGAATTTAGACTCATTTACTAAGGAAAAGTTAATTTTTTTCTTTAAACAACTATGGACTCGGCGCCCCCTAGAGGAAAGGGCCCTGGCGGCTTTCCGCCAGCTGGCGGTAGTGTGGTTTAGCTCCTGGTTCCCAGTGTTAATGGATTTTTTTCTGTTGATCGTGTATTTAAACGGTTGTGAATTGCACATTTTCTTATTTACATAAATATTCCGAATGTTTACGTCTAGCTGATTGTATCACGGGTTTTAAGTAAGCTTCTGGAATCTAGTGCACACGTAGGTGCACTTTTAGTCTTGAACTTTTCCACTCTGTGTTTCTCATTTTCACACGACATTATGACATTGCCATGTAAGGTACCATACCATGTAGCATTTTAGGCGCTGCTACTAATCTCCCCAAGAATGGATGGCATGTGACACAAGTTTGCGACATTCTTCGCAACCATGTAAGTATAAAAAATAAAAATAATTAGTGACACTGATAATAACCATTTTGTAAGGATAACCTGCACGTTCGTGTGCGGGGGCAAGTATGTAAGAGTAAACAGCAAAACGCTTTACTTACGTACTTTAATAATCCCGATCGTTAAGCGAAAACATACCATTTTAAGCACTTGTCTTACACCGTCACTTCGCGTCTGTTTGTCTAATGTCATTGTGTGCGCTATCTATATTAGCAGCTTGACCGATTTTCATAATGGCTATTCTGTCGTTTACCTGAGCGATATGTTCATCCATGCGCGCACTCCATTTGAAATTACGTGGTAAAGGTACGAAAAGGATATTATATTTAACTAAACCACATAGGTAGGTAGGCAATTTTACACCTTAAACTTACCTTTCTGCATTAACGTCATGCTGTATACCTGTAATGTACCTATGCAAATTATTGCGTAGCTTTTAAACATGATGAATTCCATCAAACAACTGATTTCCGATTGCTTATCACGGTCATTATTGCTTTTGTTTTACTGAGATAAGTTGTGTAGATAAATTGGAGGTAATTCATTTCATCATTATTATTATTCATTTCTCTTGACATCGTCAATAGCTTCTTCAGTAATCTTAAAAGCAAAAATGTCAAAATGAACATGCGAATAATGGCGCTCGTGCGTAATTTAAACTAAAAAGTAAAGGAATGCAGCAGTCAACATGACATTACATCTTGGTAACTTTTCTTTCAATTTAATGAATACACGTAAGCGACATACGCCTATACCATATTCTTCTATCATAATGAAGATTTACGCCGATCATTGACTACCGTTGACTACCTACTTTACAACAACCGACTAGTAACTGAATCCATAAAATTGCAAAAATGAGTGCCCGAAATGCGAAACCATTCCAAAATCAAATACCTACACCCTTACGCAATGAGGTGAAGAGTTGGGCATATCTATCTCCTCTGTACCTAATGGGTCTTACCAAAGCACTCACTGAAGAGGGTGTTACAGAATAGAGATTTAATAACATACTTTTTTGTGGTAAAGCATCATCAACAGTCAGTCGGTGTCAGTGTACGTGCAGAGCAAATGCAGCAAATGGAAATATTGAAACTTAATGCTAGGGCAAAGTAGCAGAGAAGCGAATGAAATCGCAACTCTATCACGTAGTGTATATATGGTGAAACAAAGCAATAATTTAATATTCAGCCGCTGCTGTTGTGGGCTTGAGAAGTGCAGTGATAATGATATAATGATTGTATGCAATGTTATGAGAACATTTGATTGTTTACTGCAATCTGATTATTGGTCTCTTCCGGCAATTTCATAGATACTTTTGTTTTTTTCAAGCGTATTTATTTATGACATGTAAGTTGCAACTTCTGCAGAAGCAGCTATTTGGTTGTCTGGGTCTAGTCCCAATCCTTAAATGAAGGGAAAAAGGTAGGACTTACATGAAACAATACTAATTCCCTTTTACAGTAGTGAGACCTGAATAATAAAGCCTCAAAAAATGATGAATATTAACTTATTGTCACTATTATTTTTATTGCATTTTGAACTTAATGCAATTTATTGGATTTTTGGGAGTGGGGTTAGGAAAGCACACTTAAGTGTAAAAAAAACAACGGGGTGATTACATGCTACCAACAACAACTGTCAGAGTTGTTATCCTATGGGATACATTTTTAGCGGCATGTCATACTACAAGGAAGGAGGAGGGATGAAAAAACAAAAGGATATTATACTGAAAAACAGTTCATTTCATTTTGGATCTTTACAACATAAAACGCATAGTATTTATTTATTTGGCACATACGAGGTGAGAATACCAAATTACAAAACACTATAGCATAAAAATAAATAAATAAATAAATGTTTCTTTGAAATTCCAATTAAAAAAATGTAATGCCAGGTGAAGTTATGAAGTGGATTTTGCATCGATGCATTAGTTAGTATTGACAATGAGTTCATTAACTACGACATATAAACTTATGTAAAATACCTAAGCAAAGACACCACCAGAAATTGAAGCTACTTTCCTGTGTTTAGTAGTTGCCAGTAATATTTTAATATTTTTTCATTATTATTGTTAATCGAATTCGGACGAATTGACTGGGTGCATTTGGTACATGTCATGCTGTAGATCGAACTAGTCGGAAATTTTTACATCCAACATATGGATATTATATATCGCATTGCGAAAAATTACTTTATAAACGAACGTTGCTGTTGAATGATTGAATGCTTTATGAATATCCAGTAACATAGAGTCTATTTCATACACCAAAAATTCGAAGAGTTTCAATTACATATTATTGTGCAATTGTGCATGTGGTGATGCTGGGAAATATAACACGCAGTTTGGGATTCTCACCAAATATTAGTTCTTTTTAAATGGGACCAACTTATGACTTAATCAGCTTTAAAATTCGTTTTGTTTTTATACCTCACATTTGCACAATTTTAGGGATAATGATGCGTTTGTGTTTGGTCGAGACACTTGCAGATGAAGTTGATTCCAATACTACACAGTCAATAAAATGCTTGCGTTTAGTTTTCCGCTGTGTTTAACCTCATTATGTGAATCGTTAATATTTTGCTAAACCATTTTGTTTGCAAATTCTGATGCCAATTCGCTAACATTATGTAAGTATTTTTTATATTTGCTAGAAGCATGGCATCCTTTGTCCCACATTGATACTTGCTCTCGTGCAAAACTGCACACATTACTCACCCACATTTTGTGTAATATTAACTATCGCAATCCGAAAAATTAACTGTTGACAAGTAATTTGTTTTTTTGTGGCTCTGTGCATTTNTCGTGCAAAACTGCACACATTACTCACCCACATTTTGTGTAATATTAACTATCGCAATCCGAAAAATTAACTGTTGACAAGTAATTTGTTTTTTTGTGGCTCTGTGCATTTTATGCACCGGCCAGTAATATTATACAATTTTTATTACATGACTAACACACTCAATGATTATTACGCGTCATAAAATTCAATAATATTAAATGATTACGATGAATTTCATCTTGAAAATGCAGTTACAGACTGTGTGCGTAACCAAAAAAAATCAATCAGTACATTACCTCATTAGAAGCAAAAGTTAATCAAACATGTCCTTACAAAATTCCTCTTTCCTATACAAATTTTATTTTTTTATTCACACCACATTAAAGCTTCTTGGTCTACACACAAGGAAATTGAAACAACAAACATTTCAAATGTTGGAAATGAAATGAGTACAAAACAAAAATTTTAAACAATTATTTACTGATTCAATAACGTCGTCCACTCGGTATCCAAAACACGATTAACACAAAAAAATGTCAATTAATTTTTCCATTCACGTCTGTTATACATTGATGTACAATTAAATAAACGATGATAACACAACCTGTCTAATTTCGACAAATAACAGACACAGACAAGAAGAGCACCAAAAGAAAAAAATTCAAACCCGGCGATGTCAAGTAGAATTGTGTTTTGGTACGGTACGTGAATGAGCGCACAAACAACAAGCAAGCCTCCAAGGAAAAACATAACATCGTACAAACATTTTAGTTACTTTTCCTGTTGGTTGGTGTTGTTTTCATCGTCTTTTCTGAAGCCTTATTACTTTTACTTGTAGCAATAAACTCTATAAAAAGAATTTGATTTTTGATTATATGATTTAAGAAAAACAATAACCGTCACTGTTAGGATGATGTATTAATGGAAAAAGAGGTAAACTTTGTACATATGCATAATATTGATGCCATCTCATCATCTCACCATTAGGCCAACATCCAGTTAGTGGCAGCCCTTTTGGATTTTATTGTTGTTTTATTACAATTAGGTACGCGCACTACGCACATCAACCTATTAAATATATTTTTCAGCGTCATCGACCACCACCTTTAATATGATGTTTTCTTCTCAAAGAACTTCCGGATATCCTCTGCAAATGCCCTTATTTTTTTGACTGTTCGCATTTTTTATACGAGTGCATCAAAGTTCCTGTCATAATAATAGCTGGTAACAGGATTGCCACTATATTCAGTGTTTGAGCAACGTTACGTCAATATATCATCATTCCGATCACGATGATGATGATGGGTCTGCACACACACACACACACACACAGTCCAAATAAGTGTGTAACGACTATTTACTACTGACGCGAAACTAACAGCAATAACAGATAATGACTGTGATGATATGCCTATCGGCTATCCAATTGCCCCGTGTGACGAACCTTTTTTGTGCTATAATAGAAATACGTGTCTTTTCGCCACAATATATACGACGGATAACGCAAAGACAAACAACTTTTCTTGAAAAGTTGATTTCATTTATCTTATTTTACTGTTGACTGGCTAGAATACATAATATATTTATCTAAACTAGCCGGTCAATGAGTATGTACAGTGCGTACAAAGGGGATTTATGATAGCCCTCTGCCCACAGAGCAAACCAATCAAACCACAGAACAGATCATTTGGCAGCGCCTTACGGTGCTTGGAAAGTGATCAATTCATATTTTAATTTTATTAGTCTTAAATGGTCTGTAACTTTATGGCTAATGACACGATTTATGAGTGACCCCAAGCTCAATGAGGTTTAGTCTAGTCAAACACGCGTTGCTTGTGCACGCACATACAAAATACATGCGAGTACTTTGACGAGTTTTCGTGCAAGTCCGTTTCTTGCAATCCACGTGGACAAAGGACGAAGCTTTGCTACTTGTGTGCAACCAGAAAATACAGTCGTAAAAATATAGGTGCCTGAAAAACTCATAAAATCCCATCGTCAACCTAAATAGTTATGTGTATTGGATCAACAGTAAACGCGATGAAGCCATTGAAATCAAAGCAACATTTTTTTTCGAACCAGTTTAGCACAGCAGCTGGCCTATGCATGTACTGAAGTGAAATTCAAATTACTTCATTTCAATTTTCATAACAAATAAGTCCACGTGGGTCATCAGTTTGTATGAAATCGATTTGTTTGGCTTATTTTAATAAACGTAGTCTACGCTGTATTGGGCGTTGAAATGTCGTTTGAGAGAAGCGCACGCACGCCAATTATTATGTAACGGTGATACCTAAATAATAGCAATAAATAAAACGAGGATTTTCTCTGCCCTCTAAAGAGGACACCAACACCAAACCAATTGCACCAAAAAACAGCCAAATGCATTCATTCATTCGATTTTTGTTAATGTTTTTTCGCCAGACTAAAAAAAACAAGAAAAACGGAAATGAATTGGTAATTACCTTGGAGCAAACATGATGATGATAATAATGAAGCGGCATATACAGGAAAGAACCCAATTATTGACCACATAGTATCAATGTAAATCATATCGGATTCCCCAGCAGTAGCAATCAATTTGTCGTAAAGCAACCCGTGAATCCACGCATTTCAAAATTTTTTCATGGTACGCATTGAATTAAAAGTAGTATTTACCCAATTTAATAGTGATATATAATATAATTTCTACATCCTATAGCCGCTTGAAAAAAATTAGAGTACTTTTTCCGCGTACTTACAAACAACAATGTAGGCCTTCGTTCGTTCAAATCAGGCAAAAAACCATTTGTGGCTGACATTGCTACAACTGTTTTCCCTGTACGCGTACTCCTAAAGCTTATTATTATGCAACATAATGTTGTTGACGTTTGTTACGCGCTGCATTGGAGTAAAATGATAAAAACGTTACGGCAAAATAATGAACACAAAATGGGCATTTGACATAAATCGACATGTCATTTTCATGCGGTGGAAAGGAAAAGCGAATGGCACAAATTCGTGATTTTCTTAGATACACCTGTGCAACAGACAAGACAGATATTAAGCATCAACTGTAATGATGATGATGGTGATAACTACAACAATGTAACGACAGCGTAAATAGGTACGTACGTATAATAGTAATGCCAACTGATGGTATAAAAAATACTTGAACAAAAAAAATCGTCTCACCTCTTTATTAAAATCAATGAATGAATGATTTAATTGTTGTTTTTGGATATAAGCACCACCTGAAATGTCATAAAAATGTGGAGACAAAAGACAAAAACAATAATCAGGTTTTTAGGCTGATCTTTTTTTTCGCAAATGGCTATCTCAAATCCCAACAACGACAAGAGACAAGCAACCATTACCACCGTCATCATCATCGTCACAGTCGACGGCGTGATAATAGAGTTGACTTGTGTGTGATGCAGTCATTTTTTGAAATGATCATTTAGTTTTTTTTTGTAAAGGGACCTAGGGTCAACCCTTTATCATTTATTATCGAGCCGTTTCATAAGTTGACGAGAAGTAAGCTACCTTCTTATTGCGTAGTGCGATCAAATTTGTGCTTTTATTATGCCATTTTTTCTTGGAAAATCTAGCATCTTCTGCGTTAATTTACACTAACTACCTTGATGTCGTGCTACTGGCACCCACATAATAGTGACGATGATGAATCTGGCTGTTGATAGGTATTTACCAGTTTCGAAATTTATAGTAGATTTTGCCTAGTTTTGTCGTTTTTTTCGTCTTAATATGAGTCATTCACGCATTTCTCTAGAATATTTTCGACGAAATTCAGAGGGCGATATATGTGTGTGGATTATTATTATGGGGTTGCCACAATTATTTATGTCAGTCAGCCTTTATTGTATGCGCATGAACACTGCACTCTTTACTATCTTGTTTCCCCGTGGGCAAAAACCACAAATTCAAGAATTACATACAACCAACATCACGTAAACGTAAATTTAATCTTTATGGAGTTGTATTGTAGTACGTGGTTCATGAGGAAAATTTTGCCACGTGTTTTTTGCCGGTTTATAAAGGAAACATACATTAAAGGATGAAAGCATGTAACATTATGTTCTCTTTTTTTAATCATTACAATTACTTGTGTTACGTTTTAAATGGCACTTGGTAGGAACAAGGTACTTACGCATTTTAATACATTCCGCTGCAAAAAGTAAATGTAATCCAATTCAGCAACGAATTTGTCGTAGATTCACTTCTGGTTCACAGAGGAGTCATACAACTGTGCAGGTACAGAGAGAAGAGAGGGAAGAACTTTTGGAGAAAAGTGTATTGGGTGCACTTCCGTTCCACGCTTTCCGACTTGCGACGTGCGCACGTTTGTCTGTTCTCGTAAAGGATAGACACACTAACAGGTAGGCCTCAGCCTCACCAGCTCATCATAAATTCGAAGTATGTATGTACTTGTGTATATTAATTGAACTTGCGTTTGCCAAGTTGTGAGTACCTACCTTCAACCATACCAAGTGACATGACATCGTGCGTGGTAGTGGTGGCGCATACTGGCACACATTTGAAGTTTGTGGTGAGCGGATGTTTTATGCACTTTAGAAGCAGCGCACCAGCGCACAACCTATATAGGAGGAAGCCGGCTTAGGTATGTATGTCGTATACTGCTGTTTACGTGAATCTGCACACTTTTCATCCCATCATATAGCACCTTTTTCCACTACTGTAACTTTACAGCCAACTCGGTAAATGACAGAAGGCACGTTCGCTATAAGGGTGCTTATAGACCTAGAGACTACCAACAAAAGCGAGAGCATCAGTACTGCCGCATTTTTTGAGGAGGAAACCGACTTTGCTTGATTGGATTGATATCATGACGATGATGACGATGATGATGACGATATGACGACGGCTATGATCATCATCATATAACGAACCGTGTAAACACGTAATAATAATAATAACAATAATATTATGCAGGTGGGGTACTTAGTTTTTGTTTACTTGAATTTGTGCACTCCACATTTGCCTGCTGCACTACTACCAATACCCCCAATACAGTGCCTCCGTAAACTGCACACACACATGGTATAATTTTTTGCAGAAGGTACATCATCATCATCATCATCATCTGTAACCATTCATTCCTCCACATTACATAACGTGCCATTTATGATCATTTTTCTCTTATCTTTCTGCTCACTTACATATAGGCACATGATTATTACTGTTTGCTCGTCCTGTGTCGTCGTTGTCATTATTGGTGGTATGATATAATTGTTGCGTTCCCTTTTTATCAGCAATTGTCCCAGAACGTTATATAATAACAAAATGTAGTAACAATGTTAGTACTACAAGTCATGTTAAAGATAGCAAATATGTAACAAGTGAGTAGGGTAATGTATGCTTGTATACTATGGTGGGACCTCTCATTTGTCAATGTTTGTATCCATAATAGTGCGTATAGTACGGTGTTCCTCTAACTCTATAGCTTATATAATATCATCATTATCATCCTCCCATAGTTTGCACGGGGAATGGTCATTGTTATATAATATTGGTACAACGAATAACCAGAACGATTGTTTACAACATTTTTATATGCACGCAGGAGTATACCGTGAGTACCTATTATCCCAGCTCCAAGACTTGTAGGGGTAACGGTAGCGGCGGAGGTAACAGAGTAGGAATACTATTTTTTTATAAACAATAATAACGATAACATTCGCATAATATTCTGGTGATATTTGTTGCGATTTGGGGATCACCGGCAGCCACTTATATAAACTTGGGAAGCGATCTCAGTAACCAAGTCAGTTCGCTTCAGATCATCATCTGAAGATCTTCAGCTAAGGGATAATTCAAAAGCAAAACAGACGCTTTTTGAAAACTATCAAGTAGATTTTGGAAGTTTCCAAAATACTGAAGGGACCGTTTTTGTGATTTGTATTTGCCTTGTGAAGACGACAAAGTTCAGTTGAGTTGGTTCAGAATGGCAAAGCTTTCTGGAACTGTTGCCCTTGTGGCTTTGGGATTGGGATTCCTTACCTTTGTCGTAAGTTGAATTGCCTTTAAAATATTAACTTATTTGCTTGATAAGCTATCTCTAAAATTGAACTGTTTGTACACTGTGAAAACGTTGAAAGGAAAACGTGTGACAAAAGGTCGCAAAATAGTCCGCAACGAGCAACAAAGTGCATATTTTCGGGGTGAAACGAGACGGTTAAGCAGTAATACCGTTATCAAAAAGTTACTGATCATGGAGTTCAATTTAGATAACCTTGCTATATAGCTATCCGAGTGTTTGCTTGCTTGTTTGCCGGGCATAAAAAAAATTTACGTCTGAAATAAATATAACGGAATTTCAATAATGTGTTCCTGTATTTCAGAACGCCGGAGGTCTTTTCTTTTCAAGATCCGGTGGCGGAGGAGGAGGAGGATGGGGATGGCCATCTGGTGGTTACGGAGGAGGTTGGGGGGGTTGGGTTCAAGAGGGATGGGCACCACCAAAGGTAGTTGAGCATCATCGACATGTTTACAAGGTTCATAACCATGATCATCATGAGCACATACTTTTTTGTTTTCAAATATATACTGAATAAGTTTTTTTGAAATATTTTAAGTTTTATTAAAATATTTTCTTTTTTCAGATTTTGGAGCATGATCATCATCAACACAAAGTTCATGAGTACAATCAGGTAAATTGAAATGCCAGTTATGGTAGAATATGAGCATTTTTTTAGTAACGTTTCAGCTCTTATAATATTGAAATTGATTATTGACTGACAGCACAAGAAGGTTATCAACCGTGATCACGTCCACAAGCATCATCTTCACATCCACAACGTCCACAAGCACTTGCTCAACCGTCACAAGGTTCACCAGGTAAATCACACGACTATCAACTGGAGTCTTGACTCTGAAAACATGATCTAAGTTCTATTTTCGATACCTTTTGATTTGTAGCACAATCTTCACAAGCACAACTTGCACGTCACCCACGTGCTCGAGCCAGTTGTTCACACCTACCATCAAACCCAACACAAAGTCCACCCTTACGTTCAAGACGAGCACAAGCTCATTCCTCATCACGAGACCGTTTACAAGCAACACGAGCATCACGTTAAGAGCCATCCAGTCATCATTGAACACAAGGGATGGCCGGCGCCTGCTCCAGTTCAACAAGGTTGGGGATGGGAAGGAGCTGCTTCAGAAGGGTACCAACACAATCACGAAGGCTACCGTCGCAGTGACACCAACGTGGCTGAGGAATCTGCCCCTGTTATTGCTGTTATCAAGCCTGAAGCCAAAGTCGCTGCTCCCTTAGTAGCCATTCAACCTCCAGCTGAAGTTCCAGCTGCTCTCATCTAAGTCATCTCATCACACAGTTTTATACACGAATTCAACAATGAAAACCAAAAACCTTTTTTGTTCTCTCTCTTTACCCCTCCCTTCTCTCTATATACCTTTACCTTGTGAGTGCCTAAGTTAGGTTTTTACTTGATATATCGGCCACACATCAAAAGAAGACCCTTGGGCCTTTTTTCTTTAAGGAAAACGTCAGTAACGCTAATAGCCAAAAAAAAAATTACTTCCTCTTAAAAAACAAAACTATACAGGCGATTACTTAATGCCATTTGAAATTGGGACGTGTAGCAGTTGCTGTAAGTATTTGGTAAGTCAATTGCACGTTTAGCAGCTTTTTTGGCAGGGCCCCCAAACGATTACTTGAAGATGAAAGCGCATTTACGAAAGTACATTTTTTTCTCTTCGCATCACACTACTACAGCCTAGTCAAATGCTCTTTTACACAATGTTTCAAAGCAGTTTGTGCGTGTGCAGTTTTTGCACCTTGTCAAACGTGGTCCGTCGGTCCTATTTCAACGGAACACTGTTTTAATGACATGCAACTAATTATCATATCATTTATAGGGGAAGGAAGCAACTCCTGACCACTGACAAAGTGCTTAAGTGTACGCACACAAGCTTCTTTGTAGCGTTATAGAGCACTGAAATCGTCATAATGATTATGATTACAATTACGCCAAAAATTAGTGTCACTTTCTTAATAAATTGTACCTGCATATTTTTTATACTCCTACTACTACTACTACTACTACATACTATTACGTATCGTAACGTTCAGTAAGTACGTAATACCTTATTTTTTTCTAAGCAGCAACAGCAGTAGTTGTGGTTGTTGCAATTTGTGTGCAATTATTATTAAGTACATCCTAGAAAGAACTTATCTTTTTATTACAAGTGTGTATGAGCTACAATGCGCTCGGTTTACAATGTTTGTCTGGTGGCGGTGATGATACGAGACGACAACAGGGATGGTGGTGAGTTATGTAGACATACAAACATAGGGAATGAATGGGTGAGTGAGTGAGTGAGTGTGTATGTGTGTCGGAATGTGCCTTATTAGAAAAGAATGTCGTTGAGTGTTCTGTTGAAACAAATTATGAAAGAAAGATGGTATGATATATATTTTTGAAATGATAATAAGCAGTGTTGTTAATACACTGGGTATGAAGTTTAATTAGTGCACATGCTTTTGTTTTTGGTTTTATCTCTAGGAAAGATATGAGAATATAAAGCAGGTTTCAATGCAAGAATAATTTTATTTTTTATTGTTTTATGTCGTTCTTGGTGGAGCTTTAAGGAAGAAAGCAGAAAGGAGAGATATATATATAGGTGGTGTGGGAGAGCCATATAGATATATGTTATGTACCTTTAGGAATCATTACAAATACGAGTAATGATGAGTATTTGTATAAGAGTGAGTGTGAGTGTGATTGCTGCAAGACGTGTGGTAGAGAAAACGGTAAAGGTGAAATATACGATTTTTAAAACTTTTTGTACATTTTCACTTTCAAAGTGTTTTTACTCTGTTTTCCCATTAATACAACTTGTTCGCATTTTTTTTAAATGTTCGTTACAAAAAATTTATACGAGAAATATATATACTACACAAAGCTGATTATAATACCAGTTTTCAAGTCAATTGTTCTTTTTCATTAAATATAGTTGTCATACAATGTTCATCTCATCATCCCAGCGGGAGTCGATTTCATGGAGAGGTCGATTTACCTACCACAACCAAGCTCATTGCATATTATACTAAAACACTTGATATGCCAAGTCACGCACAATTCACAAGATGGCATACTTTTTGTAATTCATTAATTGATGTAAGTTTTTGCGAATCACTTTCAACTTGTTTTTAGCGTGTCATTAACAATCAGGGTTTTAATACACTTGAAATACATATCTCGCTACACACAGCTAACCTCTCTATCCATAAATACCTACCAAACACGAGATGTATTTACTGACAATAAACGATAGTAAACTATTTTTTGATGACTTAATCATAACAAGATTTGACACAATCACAGCAGTAAATCTGTATCCTTTCAAGTTTATTGTCCTACTTTTATCTGCTCAATTAAAGAGTAATGTGCAATCGACAGTTTGGCATTGTATCCTGTACTCCAAAACAATCTAGCCCTACTTAAAAATTCAAAACTGCATGTTTAATAAATGTGCAGAGGCTGTTCTTGTCTCTCTTGTAGACACTATATACAGGCCTTTATCGTTAAACAATGTGCAGCGCAGTGTGACGATAAAAAAAGATAATGTGTTTTGTCAGATGCTCAATTTGATTCATCCCAACAACGTGTAATCAATAGGAACCAACCAAACTGTCATTTCCTTTTTCCTCGTCGACAAAAATCCAACAATTATAGTATTGCATTTAATAAGAGGTGGAGTACCATTGCACCGTTGCATCAACACCAGCTCACACACTTCATTCTCTCTCTCTCTCTCTCTCTTGCTCTAACCATTAAGCTTACATATTATTACATTATTCATTATTATTACAGCGAACGACAATGGTACTGACAACAACAAAATTTCCACTACTACTAGTAATCATATTCATAATCAAAAATGGAATCTCCAAGCACGCAACAACGTGCTTACGCTCCACTACTCTCAGCAGGTGACAATCACGTAGAAAAAGAGATGTAATGGTATACATATTATACTGGCAATTGTCAAATGGGTCTTTACTAATAATTACGAAAACAAGTTACATAATACTACTTTTCTACGTACGTATGTTAATTGTACTCATTGTCCGCCTTTTAGGCAGTTTTTTAAAGTTTCTCTGAGTGTTTATTTGAAAATTCACATCAATTCAATCAGCAGATAAACAAAATACATAGGACATTCTTAGGCATCTACCATAATGCAATAATATTAAGCCTTCAGCAATGCTAGCACTACTACTCCGTATCTCGGTACACTTTACAAATTATGTCCTCTGCCATCATCATCAAAAATGTGTATTTTTGTAGTTCAAATTTTTACTGCAAAGGAAACGCATTTAATGCTATGCTATTTTGGGGACTTCGTCATCATCACAGTGTCATAACTAAGTCATCTCTTTTTCCTCTTGGCAGTCAACGCAATTAGGAAATGCAGAGCGACAGAGCGACGGCGGTAGCGAGCACTCAGTCGTCATCGTCGGTAAAATAGTTGTGCAGAAGCAAAGTAGCCAACCTCAAAAAACCCATGCACCATCATATCATTCCATAATATTATATAACTTTTGCGTTTAAGGGAAGGGGATGGACCAAAGGGAAGTAAAAAAAGGAAACTGGTAAAGATGTGTTTTTTTTCTTCATTTGCATTATGGCGTTTGTCTTTCTCCTTTGTAACGCTGCATTCAACAAGACGGCAACAACGTTGCATTTTTGCATCTTTGTAATATATTGCGCTTGAACAGCGCTGATGATTCATTTTTATTCTGATGATAACCATCAGTGGTCGCACACCACTCGGTGTGAGTACATATAACCCATTCTTATGGCCAGCTACACGACCATTTTTCTTTCTCAAGTCGCGGCAGCAATGGCAGCACAGTGCCATTGTAGTAGAATGTTTTTTTGTGCTTTGCTTAGATCATTGTTGTTTTGCACATTTTCGCACTATCCCCGCTAACAGGACGCACAACAACAGCCCTACCTTAATGAATGAATATTTTACCTGCACGCAAAAGCACATTTTTCAGGTGACATTTAGGATGCAAAAATGGCCAGCTTTTGAAGCAAACCATCTTGGGTATTGTCGTTTTTTGGCAGCTTAAAATGTTTCTCACAGTGGGGTCCTTGTCATTAGAAGAGTATATATGCGTTCGTTCACAAATGCATAATGCCTAATCGTCAAAGTTTTAGTTGGTTGTCAGAAGTGCAAATGAAATGACTTTTTCGCATTGTTACGTGAGCGAGCTATTTTTCAAAATGGCTATCATTTTTTGCATAAAGTGTGTAGGCTTTCAAGAGGAAACGGTTCACGACGATCAATATCTTTTTTTGCAAAAATGACAGTCAATACAAATGGGAGATGTCGGCAGTTTTAAATATATTTATGACCTCTCCGCCGCCCTCATCAGATATTCCCATTTGAGTGATTTCAAAATGGTGCGGTGTACAGAATGTTTACTGTACAACTTGCTAACTAGCTGTAAGCGCTTTATTCCTTTAGTTATTCACCTGTATCTATATTTGTGTAAATGTTGCATACTGCTTGAAGCACGGTTGTTCAGTGATGACATTAAATGAGAAAAATACTGTTAAATTTATGTCTTCCGATGATCCCTTGTGGAATCATGGCAGATTGGCTAACAAGCAATTTTCTTGAATAAATGTTTGTATCTTTGCTACTAATTTATGCATATATTTACATAACATAATTATATTGTTTTGCTTTGAATGATGACGGACCTCTCAGCAAATTTTTAATCATGTTGATGAAAATATTCTCGTCAACAGCAGTACAAACTAGAGTCCGCGCCTTTTACAATGAAAGAGTAAAATGAGAGGAGGTTGTTAGGTATATTAATTTGGCGCATGTTTTTGTCAAAAAGATGCGCACTACCATATGTCAAAATATGTTTTTGTAATCAACAGCAAACATAGTTTTGAATTTGATAAGTTACAATTATGTTTTCAAAAGTCCCACAGAAAGAAAACGTTCAACGTTGTAGCTCGTTAATTGAAATAAGTATCACAGAAGCAATGAAGTTAAATATAGGTTTCTTTTCAATTTGTTGATTTTAATGTTTTTATAACGATCCCCTTACACTATAATTATGCAAACATGAGCATGTCATGGAAAGTCAATAAAAGGCCGACCGACAATGATGACGAGAATTGGACGATACATACATACTAACAAAAAATATTCTGTGATTCACGACTAATAGATGATGAGTAAAAATTGAACATGTTTTTGCGAATTCACAATCGACTAGATGCTAACTAAATACACAGGGACAATAAATTCTTGTACCACCGACTGCACAGATGTTTCCTTTCCTTAGGGAATACACTCATTGATATTTTATTTCGTTAAAATATTTGCGTTCCCGTTGTAAAAAATGCCATTAAAGCTGTCATGTCTTCGTAACAAACTTTTGTGCTATTTATTTGTGTGTATGTAACTGTTAAATATATATTCATTTTCTATGAGTTCAAATCAATTTTGATCTCTAGAAAGTTTCGAGACCACCAAACCATTCAAATCTATTCGGATATCTGGTCGATACTGCATTTTTAAATGACACCATTTTAATCTCATTTTTTGCATTGCAGTTAACAGTTCCGGCCTCAGTAGTATATCCTCCTAATCCTTTTATTTTTATAGTACACATTGCCTTACTATTTGCCGTTACTCGTGTATAGATTAAGAGAACAGTATCAAAACTAAACTGAGCTTATTTTAGTTGAAACAAACTAACAAGATATATTTAATCTAAAATAGGTGTGCTATTGTGCGATGTGCATGTTGATACCAAATAGGAATAATAACACGAGATTGTAAATCGTCAACATTTTCGATTGTCAAAATTGAATATTATGTGATATAAATGTGAAGCGGGCATGCATATTAAAATAAGTTAGATGCATACCTATATGATTTGTGTATTTAACGCTTGTGTTTATATAGGCTGTAGGTAGTAAAGTTTTGCATTTTGCATATCAAAACTAAAAGTACACAGGCACAATATATATACACTAATACGTCCATACGTTAACTTATTCAGAGTCGTGACGCATACAAAGAGATACTTTCAAGCAGTTTTCAAAAAAGGGAAATGCCCCTAGAGGCTTCCGAGGTTATTTGTGTTTCATGTGTTCATGCATAATTTATATAACATTAAAACCATGTAAAAGGCAAGATTTATCATTTTTTGTTGATTTGTTTGTACGTATTTCCCCGTTCCTTTAAATGCAAACGCAATGCAGTGATTTAATTATAATCACAACACAACATGCCGGTGTCTGACCAATATATAGTGTATGTAAAAAAATATATGGAAAGACGTGATCCACAAAATATAATAGTTTGAAATGACATGTTCCTTTTTTACATCGGAAGTTGTAAAAAAGTGCTCTCACTTCACTGTTCGCTCCCAGTGAACTACAGTGCTAGGCGCCAGGATTTTTGTCGACATACTAAGAACAGAAAATAAATGTGATCGTGTCTGTTTATCTATTAATAATCATGCAGTACATTTAGAAGGACAAGGTGGAAGTGACTTTTTATTTCGTTGTTTGTCTACGCATTGCTGTAAAACTAAGAAAAATCGTAAAGAAAACCATAAAACGTTGCGGTTTTGCTGTTTAAGTTTTTTTAAATAGTCCAGTTAACAAAAATGATGTAACAATTTGTAACAGCTTTCTATCTGTTGCAGTTTTGAAATAGTCATGGGTCATAAGTCATCAAGCTTGTACTATTGGCGTTGTCGTTAATATCATAAAATCAAAACGCGGCGATACAAAGTATAAAATAACGAACAACCTGATATACATATAGAATTTAACGAAATGGAAATTAAACAGTCATTCATTTTATTCAAACTGCTTTTCAGTATTTCAGGCATGGCCTCCAAACGCAATAGATGGAAAATCTTCGGCACAGATACACTATATATGGCATGCAATTAGCTAAATGTTAAGAATAATTGTTTTTAA
>JAHZNB010001749.1:0-14922 GCA_027744295.1 Callyntrura guangdongensis
GCTCAGGAACTATATACCAAACAAAGTTAAGACACCTATACACTAAGAACTGCTTTGTATGTGTGCTTGTGTGTGTGTAATAAAAACCAGGCGGAAAGGGTACTTTACCCTCGCTGCTGAGATCATAATCATTCTTTGTAGTCAGTATGGAACTGAGCAGATCATTGCTAATTCATACGAAACAGATTGACTCTCAGCATCAGCCATATCGCAAAAAAAGGAAAAACGACCAAGCCAAAAATAACAGGATAGGGAATCAAACAACTTTTTCTGCTGATATGTACCTAGATATATGAATATTTTCCTGCGGTACAGCTTGATTAAACGCTCAATGTGTGTATTACAAGTAAAAATAGCAGTTTCATAGTTTTGATGGAAACTAATGAACCAAATAAATAGATGGGACAACAACATGAAGCTATAACCTATAGGCCTGAATACAAGGGAAACATTTTTGACTTTTTTTTACAATTTCTAAAGAAAATACAAATAAGTGGGAGGTGGAATGATAGAATATAGTATGAGCCGCAATAAATAATAAAGTTAGCAGGGCGTCAATAAAAAATATAATGGTCAAAGGGCTCTTCCTCTTTGCTCCAATGAGTGTATTAGGATAAATGTTTAAAATGAACATTTTCCTCTGAAAAATCCACCAACATTGCTGACATTACGTATATGGGTAAATGACTATTGCATGCGGTGTATATAACGTTTTATTTTGAATGAATATTACCTGCCTAACTGTAATGTAATGTGCTCAACTCCAGCTCATCCTTTTCGTGAACATGGTTCAGTACAAAATCGGGATGATGATGGACAGAAATAAAGGTTTATACGAGTTCCCTTATTGTACAGTAGTGTTGGTTTATGCCCGTGCTTTTCTTTTGTGCAAGGAAACTCGGAAGGACGAATGGGCTGTAAAACTCGAAAATTTGGTCATTCTCCCGAGTGTGTGCAAAGTGGGCTATATAGTATACAAGTGGAAAGTAAATTAGAAAAGGTGAGATGAGACACTGAATGAAGAGGAGGTTATCTCGAGTTGTTACAAGACCAATTTTTTTGAAACATTGCAATAATTCCAATGCCTTACTGCTTTCTAGTAATGGTCCTTCAGTCCTAAGCTCGCCCCGATATTGGGAAAGCCATAAAGTTAACACACACACACACACACACTCACCGTTTGTTCCCTGTTATATATGACCCCCAATAAGACAATATTGTTATGAAGCTTTTTATAGAGAAGAAACGCTCAAGAGTCGGATAGTATTAGCAAGAAAAAAGTGTGTGCAGATGGGGATAGATAATGTACATTTACAAAGACATAAAAGGACATCGGAACAAAAAAAGCTGCTGTTATGCTGTTGGAGAAGAAAAGGTATTACTATACACTATACGGCAGGCAAGTAAGAGACGAAAAAAGACCATCACTACTTTTCTAGTAGTAGTAAAGCTGTATTATTATGTGAGCTTCACTTGATTGCGCTTTGCTGCTACTCAATAGATAATTTACTTTATTGGTTTACACAACTACTATTACATCTGCCACCGCGAATACTAGCACGACGACGACTACTACTGCCCTGATCCTTATTATTACCCTCGTTGTCGTCGTACACTTTTTCTTCTCTACTGCTCCAGTTTTTTTTCTGTTTGGCTTCTTCTCTAACCACTACTACTACTACCAGCTTGTCTACTTGGTCTACTTGAGAGGTTATAACGCGAAAGAGACATCAGTCGTAGTGGTAGTTCGTATAGAACTCTGAAAGTAAAGTAGTTACAACTTACAACTAATACAACTTGAACAAGACGCAAATCATCGTGATGACACTATGCGTTACAGACTTGGGCCAAAGCAAGTAACATCATGAAAGGCCAACCCAATACAATAATTTGAGAATTTTTATTACTCTAGAAGAGCAAGCGGTAGCAAAGGAGAAGCAAACTGCGTATTTAAGGTTGCTTACTTTTTATTAGTGACATTTTACCCAACATGTGTATTTTTTCTGTTGTTGTTGTTGTGGGTTTTCCTTCCTTCTTGGTATAATATACTCTCTCTCTCTAAGCTGAGCTGTTTTTTTGCAAGGCCTTTGCTAACGAGAGACAATTTTTCAGCGTTGTTGTGTAAGTAGTTTTGGTAAACTAGTTGTGACTTTTATTATAAGAGACAAGAGACAATCCACCCAGGATTATAGAAGGAATAAGAAAAATGGATAAACCTACAACCTATATGTGTTTGGTCGCGTTTTCGATAGGGTTTCTGCTGTTGTCGTGCAGTAATAATGCGTGTACATTGTTTAAAAACAAGATGCATGGTTGTGTACCTATACCTATTAAGGTGTTCCCGTAACATTTTATACCATAGGAAGGACAATTAGGTGTATGACCTTTATTATCGTACATGCCGTGGTTGTGTAAGCATTTGATCGGTTTATACGATTTATGGGACCTTTCAATTAGCTTACATAGTTTATTATGTATTTACACACCCTTTTCTGGGCTCAGAGAGAGTGGGATAACGTGGTTTGCAGCGTTGTTCTCAAAAATTGACAAGCCAATACTGCTCCTAATATTAACAATAAATTGACAAGTACGATTATTATCGACTTTGCAAATCTTCTTAGACACAAAAACGAAAGACTACAAATTTATTTATGATTTTCGTTGACAAGTCGCAATTTTGCTTCGTTATAGCTATACCATAAGTGTATATTATTATTTTACAGGCAAAGAAATATGCCATAATTATTACTTTTTGTACAATTTGCCGAAACTCTATTTCATCATCTGGAGATTGGCTTCTAATTTGGATTATTATGGCAGGTACGCGGAAGCTTAACAAGTGACATAACATAATGTAATACATATTTTCTCCTGTCTGGTAATCGCTTTCAGAAAAGCCAGTAAAAAATAAATGAATATTGATGCATAAACTCTCGTAAAACTCTTTCGATCAACACTTTTACCGGGGGAGAACAACATTGGCAAGTACTTTTTTATATGGTTTATATTTCTTCCTGGGGTTCATCATTTTTCTTCCAGTTTTTGCAGGACTCACATGCAAAAGCTCTTATGCCACTGTCATATCATGGATTATTTAAGCCAAAGTATGGATGATAGTTCTTATGTGTGTGTGTGTGTGTGTGGTGAGTGGAATACTAGAAACACCAACTTAGTCTTAATAACATCCCAATAGGAATAAATATAGAACCACTCACTCACGTTTACGCTATTCTGTCACTTATTACAAGTCCTCACTAAGACGAGAGAGGAGGGCAACAGTCCATATTTTACATTTACAGATGCAGATGCCATGTCGTCTAATCTAAAGCCACTAAAGGAATGAGAAAAATGCAATAAAACTGATCAAAATAGCTCTCAAATATTCTTATCACGAGCTCTTGTGGTCATCATTCATTCCATAAATGGTGTCAGTGCATGAGAAATGCCCAAGAGTCTCGTGTAACACACACAAATACACATTTTGCTAGTAAACTAGTAAAAATGTCTTTGCAGAGAGAGAAAGAGAGAGAGGCAGAGGGTGAGCCGGAGGAACATCCCAGAGAATGTGTGATAGTGCCATTTGTGTGCTCCTACTACCACATTCACCAGTATACAAAATCCCATATGATGCCCAAACCAGAGGATTCTCTGATAGAGAAATGTAGATACACACATAAAAGCCAGAAAACCCACCTTGTAAGACCTTTTGGTTTATTTACAACTTTCTTCTTTGCCTTCCATCGTCGTCTATGACTTTCATATGCGTAAATGTCTATATGCATCTACCAGTTTCTCGTCTTCTAAACGGATTCAATATTTCAAACACAGAAAACGGCACTGGACTCTAGGCTACCGAACCAAGCGTACCAGTTTTGTGTGCGGTGGTATCTGGTATCTATATTTTTTATTTGTTCATGGATGCAAACACTTGTGAGCAGAGATCACTGCAGAGCGCGGACATTACTGAAAGAAATGTACGTATACATATTTTTTATTTTCATTTGCCAGTAGCATCTACCAACACACCACACAGTCATGAATATAACGGGTAAAAATTTCTTACTGTGAACAAAATGAAATAAGGACTACAGTAATGGACCAACTGGGAGCCAGAACGTGCATACATATGAACACGGACAACGCTAGGATTTTACAATAATAACCAAAGGAATCCCACTGCAAAAAAAACGAAAAACAAGAAATAATGTGTACTGGTGGAGAGGGCTTGAAGGTTACATGTTTGGGATGCGTGAGTATTTACTGGTGTGCCACGGATATCCTAATAAAAACTTCTTTTTCTCTCTCTTGATTTTCTTGCTTTTCTCATTTCCTCCAAAATTGTACATGTGTGTGTCTACAAAAAGTGTTTCTGTTCTTGTATCACTTGCGACTCGCGAGGGCTGCTTGAATTGAAAACAGTTTTCAGTCTCAAGGCTAAACGAAAAATGCACTTCGATAAAATTGCACAAGCCTTTCGCTCTCTGTCTCTTCTCTTTTCTCTCGACGTCGTCACAGGCGTGCTTTCCTCCTTGTGTAGTTCTTTTCCTGTCGCTTTTCTCTTTGTTTATAACCACAATCATTCCAATTGAAAAAATAGACGAGAACGAAGGAACAACAGTGTTGGTGGTGGTAAAGCGAGCGATAACAACTGCAATTTAAAGGCAAAGTGATGGGAAATTTTAGTAACTTTGCCTTTACATGCTCTGGCGTACGCTTTTTGCACATGCCAGAGAAAGGAGTGAGCATGGAACGTGTATAAAAATAAACACATTCTTTTTCTAACCTTTGCACACGTGTATTATCTCTTTTCGATGATCTTTTTCTAAAGAAGTCTACGTCCAAAGTGGTCTCTGATAGTTCTCTCTCTGCCTGTCCCATTTTCACTCACTCTAGCACCAAACACCGCAAAAATTCAGTGTGCATTCTTTCACTTTATTCACAGTTGTGTTGTACATGTGTACACATCGTACGCATCCGGAATTCGGACGAACATATAGAAACTACAATACAACAATTGAGCATACAGAACAGTTGTAAAATCAATTTCTTATATATCATTTTTTGTTTGGCAAGTGTCCTGGTAAAAACGACAAGCATTTTATAAAAATATTAAGAAATTTACAGTATATTTCAGGCCCGTCGTCAATTTTTTAACTCTGTTAATTTTGGTATTTTAAAACTGCGATTATTTTAGACGTGATTTTTTGAAATTCACTTTGTCGCAAGTGGTAATTACTGTCACTGTCACTCAAACACTGTCAGAATAAATTCTAAATTATTAAACACAAATTGGTTGAGTGGAAAACGGTTAACATTATTGGTTAGCTTCCTAATTCAAGAGAATGCCTAATACCTATATGCTTTTCTTTCGAAATGCCACAATCCAGTCAACGGCGGCCATCAGTTACACCGAAACCTGCAGTTGCGATACGCAGCAGAAGAGATGAGTATTGGTGTCATGTCAGTGCGGTGTTTGTAAAATCACTGTATACATATTCTTGTCGAAACCATAAACTTGAAAGTCATTGTCCATTGGAAAAGTTACACTTCACTTCACCTTATACAGTCGTGTTTCAAATCAGAAAAAACGCACATGCAGATTCAAACCGCAAACGAAAAAGATCGACCTCATTGACTGAAGCGTAGCATTCCCAATTCCCAAGTCAATAAACTTTTTTAATGTACAAAATTGTGTGTGTGTCAACCAACATACAATTCAGAATTGTCGTAACGTTAAAATTCTGCTGCATCCTGTCCAAAAAGCGGTTTTCACCATACTAAAATACATTTTATCTACAGGTATTCATTACACGGAGAGATGCCATTTTCTGAGTCTTAATTTCATATATCCATATGAGCAAGTGGTGAAAATGGGACAAAGCTCAAAACATATAAAGTTGGAACATCATACGTGTATTTTATATTTGTAGGTAGCTTTGCTGGATAGACAAAAACAAGTCTTTCCAATGAGTTCATAGTTATGTAGTTCGAAACAAAATAATTTACTGGCAAGTTCCAATGCACAACACCAGAGAGTCGGTAAGTTTCCCAATAAAAGCTACCATTGTATATAGGTATGTAGTTCGAAACAAAATAATTTACTGGCAAGTTCCAATGCACAACACCAGAGAGTCGGTAAGTTTCCCAATAAAAGCTACCATTGTCCATTTCTAGTGCATACTCGAGATAGGCCGACATGCATAATAAATGCACATATCAATTTCCACCATTTCCACATTTGCTTTTAACGAGAGAACTACGCATGTAAGCATGTATACATGCAGTTCTCTGCGACTCACAGGAAACGTTTTAATTATTCAATAGGCACACGCAGAGATTGCTTTTCTCCTTCTCTTTTTCTAGCAAAGAGTATTCCTCGGCGATGGCGACAACGGTGATGATGGTGCAGTCATAGCTCTTGGTTGCTCCAAAAAACAGAATGACAATGGTGATGATGATGAACATCTCTCCAGTTAAAGCGAGAGGAAAAACTGTTATATGATGTGCTCTCCTTTTTAGTACATCCTATCAAGCATGTTATTGCTACACAACATTGCGAGAGAGAGAGAGAGCGACTCGTTTTGTTCTCTTTCCCGTGTAAGGTTTCCTTTTCACTTAAAAGACTGCTGGCCAAGGACAGCGTAAAATATCTTTGTACTTTTCCCTCCCGTTTCCGTTTCCTCCACTCCTGTCATTTCACAAGAATATAATATTCCATTATCATCGTTGGGAAGAGAATGATAATCATCGTCATCAGAGCAAAGTCATCTTCTATTTTCATTACACATTACACGGAAAGTCATATAAAAAACGTAGATGCTATTATAATTTTATATTTGGGGGAACCAAAAAAATGGATCATTTTTAATGAAATAATGAATAAACGAAAGGAGAGAGAAAAGTTACACAAAATTTATATAAGGCTTCTCGTTCCCTTTTATTATTTTCTTTTACAGAGCCTCTCTATATGTGCAGTAGTAATGATGTCCTTATCGTCGTACTCCCAGTCCTAGCCATCATTTTGTGTGTACATCTGTATGCGACCGCTAAACTATATTATAATATGCTTTAATTTTTAAAGGAACCAATGTAGTATAGTTTACCCACGCACATAAAAATGAAATTTTAAAGGCATCAGATTACAGTTTCTGTCAGTCGGTTTGTTACAAAAGTGAAAACTTTGTTTTCATTGGGGTCGATTGCTAGTTAAATTGAGTTTACATCAATCACAAACCATGCCTTTAGCAAGTTAAGTAGCCACATTTTTTCCAGTAAATTGTAAATTATCTTTTTGGGAATAAACTCGCCTTTTATATTCGGTCTGAAATACCATATATTTATATACCTGTAATTAGAGACGTCTTTGTTATAATGTCAATTGAGGAAATGTCAAGCTCAATTAGCATATAAAAGTGCATAAGTAATTTAAACATACTTTATATAAATCCGACAATTTAACAAGTCTGTTTCGACTGCATTTAATATTGTATTTAATAAACAAGTGATTTAACGAATGTTCGTAAACGGTAGTCACTTGATTAAAAGCTTTTCATTTACTTTCCCTATAATGTTGCACAACTAATAAATCTACACATTTAGGTGAAAGTATAGAATAAAGATGACTACACAAAATGTACAATTCTTAGAAAGTTTTATTGGCAAATACGTATATAAAATCATATTATTTATATATAGTTTAAACGATGATTTCACAATATTATAAATACTAACGTCAGTTGCCAGAATGATATAAAAAATATTAAAAACACATTTATCTGACATTAATAACGGAAATTACATATGTTCATGTTCCATTATTTCTCCATATAAAAAAGAACAAAGTCGTGAGTTGCAATAACATACGATAGGAACCCGCACATCACAATACAATACAACGCAAAAAAAGAACGAAAGCAAGTTGCCGTCTTTATTTTCAAAGCGTTGTTGTGTGTATTGTCAGGATCGTGTCCTAAGAACCTACAGAACATTTTTCGTAGATGATATTTTATTCATCTCACTTTTATTTACATACCGTTTTTTTTCAAATGGAGAAAACAAAAAGGAATCATAGAAGCAACAACGACGAGAGAGAAAAAAGGCAAACAGAAACAAAAAACGAGGATATTTCAGTTCTGTTTCAGGCAATTTTTCAAAATGGGAAGAATGTGATTGCGTTGACGAGATATTTGTCTACACCGTTTCATGTTGAAATATTTGCTGAAAGCGATATTATTATTGTATAATTCACCGAAAGAGAATGCTTAGGAAAGAAAGAAAAAACAAGTTGATATTTATATTCTGTTATTCTTTACCAACAAAACAATACACACAATACAAAAAACTTGGTTCAATATAAAAGTCCTATTTCGTTCAACAACAAACAATAGCCATCTACAGAGCATGCATGTGTGTGCCCTGTACAATTCAAATATTATGCTCTACACGGGAAGTAGATTCAAATAGAATACAGTATCATTTTTTGGAGAGAAAAAAAAATACAGAAAAATGTGACTACACATCCAAAGCTGCGGAGTTGTGTGATCTTATTCTTTCATCTTGTTTCTCTCTGATGTGCAGTTTTTGTTTAAAAAGGAGGATCTTTTCTTTGTTTTTGTCTGTGCATGTCCTCTGTTGACTTCTTGACAGACATGAGGCAAAAGCCGCTAGGCAAAAGACAACGACAGCACTTCAACACAAAGCAGTGGAGACGCAACATCACACAAAATTTACGTGCTGCGCTTTTTATTCCTTTTTTCCACCGATACGTGTGTACATTTTTGAACATGTTAAAATGTATATGATACGGCCAATATACTTTATAACCTGATAGTTGATAGTAGTCGTATGCCGTGCCTGCTTACCANTGTTAAAATGTATACGATACGGCCAATATACTTTATAACCTGATAGTTGATAGTAGTCGTATGCCGTGCCTGCTTACCACATAAACAGTGTCAAAGCAGCAGGCAGAAGAGTATATAACTAACTGAGTATGCACAGTTGCTCAAAGTACTTCTTTAAAAATAATAAATTGTCCAACAAATTACTGTTACAGTATATTTAATATACTATTTTTTTCTCCGATCCCTAGAAAAGGAAGTGAGTACACAAGACAAAAACAAGAGTTTAAAATGAAAAGCATCTTTTTTCTCCCAAAAGTTTTCCTTGTCATTTTTGTTCTACAAACCCCTTTCGCTTTTCTACATGGGCAGCATACATATAAACATGAGCACAACAACAACATATACATATTATATAAACTTGTTCGTGTCGTCTTATTGTCAAACGGTCGTATTTTTGTCACATAAAGAGACTAACAGAGAAACAACATTTTTGTATGGGTGAATGTCACATGTACGTAGGTATGTATGTATTTATGAATTTGGCTGCAACAAAGTGTACCGGGTATTTATGGGGGTTTCCTCAATCTATCTGTGTGTTAAATAAATGTGAAAATGTGACAGCAAGCATTCATAAGTGGAAAAGAGAAGTGAAACAGCAGAAAAAACTGATGAAATGGCCATCATAAATATTTTGCGTGGCTTGGCATAGCTGACGTATTTTTTTCTCGTCGTGCTGGTATTTGTCACAAATTTTTACAACGCCGTTATTTTTTTTGTTTTTCACTTCACTTCTTCTTCGTTCAAAAAAGCATGAAGTCAGCTTCA
The DNA here is from genome assembly GCA_027744295.1 of Callyntrura guangdongensis. Taxonomy (NCBI): domain Eukaryota; kingdom Metazoa; phylum Arthropoda; class Collembola; order Entomobryomorpha; family Paronellidae; genus Callyntrura; species Callyntrura guangdongensis. The sequence continues at coordinate 9,669 of JAHZNB010001749.1, forward strand.
CGAGAACAGTTTCTCTCAACAAGCAACAATCTCGATGCAATCGTCGTTCAAAATAAAGTGTGGAGGAAATTTACCAAAGGGATAATATGGGAGACACTAGAGTAGAGAGGAGAGAGAGATAGAGAGAAACGACGAAGAGGGTTTTGCTGGGCGGGCACTTAACTGGCGTAACGTGGGACAAGGGAGTAGTAGTAATAGTGCGGTTCTGTATCTTTGAAAGCAGCATAATATACACAACTTTTATTCCTTTTGGCTTGTTGAGACGCCTTATTGTCCATCTAATATCATGCCGGTATATGCATATTATTACAATACGATTGCTCTAAGCTTTCACAACAAAGAGTTTCCAAAAAGGCTCAAGAAATGACGCAATTCAACTCCACGCGTGATTCGGCTAGATTCTTGCCATTTTCAGTTTCTCCGGCAAGAATCTGCAGCCCTTTCAAAATATTTACGTTAGAAAAGAAAAAAAACCATTTACAGAAAACGGGAAACATAACAAAATTTTCTCATTTTTACACCACTTCCCCTTGTACTTACACATTCAAGGATGTCTACGTCTTATTTCCTTTTGGTGTCTCTATATTGTCTGTATATATAAATACACACTGGGTAAATTGGTGTGTGTTATCGTTTCTTATTTTTTTTATCCTGTGTGTCTTTAACAACAACGTCAAGTGTTTTAAACAAAAGGGGATGTGAACAAATTCTCCAGTGGTTTTCAACATATTTACTAGACACTTCCTCTACCATCTCCTCTGCTGGTGACGTTTTCCCCCTTTTCTATCCGTATTTTGTTTTTTCTTCTTCTTTTTTCCTGTTGGTCTTGTCGTGTGATATGTGTGACTTGCTTGTTGTGTTGTTTCACCTTCACCACACATTTTAAATTCAAACTTACGACCAATGTTGTAGATCGTGTCAGTCGTAAAGTTTGCTGATGTGATCTGTCAAGGTGTGATCCTCGTACTCCAGTTGTTCTTCATGCCGATCATTTTCTTGCTTGTCGGCAACCAAGGAATGCATATGGCATATTGCAGTCAATGTACTCCCAACAGCTAAAAGTAAAACATGTAAAACAAAATACAGAGGGTGTGCATTATGCATCATGCTAAAAACCAAACAAAAAGGTCTCCTGCAAACGTGCCGTATTGTACTCTACTAAAGATTTAACAGTCGTGCTAACTCTTTCGACAGTTGCCGGTAATAAGTTAAAACTTATTCTTTTTTTTCTCGTTCTGTTTTGTGCGGGTTGCTTTTCTACCCCTTTTTGCTCTCACAGCGTTCGCGGTGCGTCCCCTCTTTCATGATAGAAGACGATAAATGGACGGCATTCTTTAGATTGTTCTGAGTATATGTTTTCCAGATAGAAGACGAGAAAGACGTTTTGTTAGTTTATACATGTTCATTGGATTACATTACTGTTTTCCTCCCTTTTTCTATGCAACAGTCAACAAAGAGCAAAAGGACCAATCCCATGGATGTGGTACACTCTGACAAGGGTATGAATTTTTTAACAACAAGAGGAAATTGAGAAAATTGCATTAAAAGTTAAGACCCTCCATCATCATCATCGTCATGAAGTGAAACAAAAGGGCAATATTATTCATTTATAGGATGAGGGAAATTAGAAAATTGAAATATTAATATTTTTCCTAAATTCCTCGAGCACTTTGGGATTAATCAAACTGAAACTCGAAAGACAAGTAAAGTAAGTGACGTGTGCATGGGAAAAGGTTTTTTGATTAGTTAGTACCGAGTACTTCTTTAAAATAAACGAAATAATAATAAGGTACGCTCTGCTAAACTTACACAATAGGAGTACAAGTACACGGTTAGCTGAATTCCCTTGTAATACCCCATAATAATAATAATGATATTTAAACCAAGTTTGATTCAGGTTTTTCTCTTCTTCATGCGGTAACTGTAGACATGTATGTCATACAAAAGCCCACTTGTGCAAAAAAAAAACTTTCCTCTTCCATTTGTGTGCAAAAATTCAAAAGATAAATATAATTAAAGCAAAAGTAAGTCACCTTAAAGCCTCGCCCTAATATTATTTTCAGATTCAATGCATGTATATCAGTCGTCATCATCAATCATTAGAGGACGACAGTTATGTCTTCTGGAACTATATCATTTTGAAAAGGCAAGTCACTCGACAAAGATAAATCATATCGATTTAACTGTCACCTTTTTGGAGATGTATGATTTCGTCATAATCACAAACTAATGGTAATAATAATAATAACACATAATGTACATAGGTGCCTATATATTTTTAATGCCCATAGGACTCGAGTTTTGTTTGCTTGTATACCCACAATAATAAATACCTGCAGGCATCAAGTGACTGGTATTTCATTTTATTAACGATGTAATGCTACAAAATGCATGTAATGAACTTTCATTTTCTTTAGTCTTAATTTTTCATCATTATTACATTCTGTTCAATCCATTTTCCCTTTCAGTCCACCTCTCTAGCCAACTATTATGTGGTTAATCAAAATATTTTTTTGAAAATTTGATAGTGACCTTTATAAGGTCGTTTTTAAACATGTGTATATATGGAAATGCATATATAGAAACAGCAATTTATCTGACGACCTGACGAGAGCTAATTATGCTTAGAAGGGTATAGTGTACAGAGAGCAAGAGTAATTGCCAACTTGCTACATCATCAGATAAAACGTAATTTGTCCTGTATTTTTTTTCTGTGTACAACTACAACACAACAACGTGACACACAATACTATTGATTTCTTATCCAGATTTCCGCACACACTACTACCATACTACGGATTGACTGACTCCCGATCCACTTTTGGTAACATTGAAACTTGGTAATGAAAAGAAAATAACGATACAAGTGATTAATATCAGTTTGATGTTGTTACAAAGTTGATACCCCGTAACAAATGGGTAATTATTGTACAACTCAACTTCCCTGTAGGTGCTAATGAAACCAAAGTTTATTATCAACAGCGATGGATAGATACATTTTTCATTCATACATCACTCATTCTCTAAAGAATGTGTTATTTGTAGAGTGCCACGAAGCAATACCAATAGCAAACAATCACTATTTTTCTGATCTTTGTTGTAATTTCTTCGTTTTGCCTATTTATATAACACATAAAGAGAGAGAGAGACAAGACAGAGAGAGTGACGGGAGGAGTAGATTAGAGTAAACTACGTACACAGTGATTACATGTGCGACCCTTTTTCGTTGAGGAGATGGGAATAAATGATATTTTTATGCTAACGACAGGTAAAGAACAAGATACACAATCAACGACAAGCTTAGTGACAATGACAATGCGTAATGTATAACATTGTAATTTTTGAAATATTATATCTCTACAATAACATGTGACACTATAAATATCGTACTTGTACTTTCGTACAACTCACAACCCTTCCCTTTTTTCTGCTTAAAGACGAAACAAGGTTAAGTAAAACATTAGTCAGGGTTGTTAGTAACGCATCAACAGAGTCTCTGGATATCTCTTATCTGTGTGGTCTGTGTGGTGGTAAAGGGAGATGACAGTGTCATGAAAAGGCGTAGGCCGATATGGGAACTCCGTATACGCGTACAGTTTTTTTTTCATAGCAATCAAATGACCATTCTCGCTTCCAGATTGATTGTTAATTTTAATTATGTTGTGCATTATTGCTTTTGAACTGGTACATGTAGTACACTGTCACTTTCCATATTGGAAATTTTATTTTTTCAGCAATCAATATTATTATATAGGTTACAACTTACAAGCTAAAGCAATCGTACCAAAGTTTTTCATTATGGTTGATGGTAAGGAATGATAATAATAATAAATGAGTGCAAGGTGGTGGTCAGTGTGTGCCTACCCGTTTCTGTGTACCTGTTGTTGGTGGAATGTTGTTATTTTTATTCCTGAATAGAAAATTACTTGCAGGTTCTAATTAGAATTTTGCAACACTCATTAACATCATCCTGCCGTCAAGAATGGTCTACTACATCTACGTACAGGTAAAACATCTCATTATCTGGGAGACCATTATTTGATTAAATAATGTACACGACGAGAACAAGCTACGACAACTGTTATTTTAAGAACATGACCGTGATACACTAATTACAATGTCAGTATAGTAGTCGTAAGAATAACACAATGTGTTGTAACAAATACTGACGCTGTTGTACCAACTTACCTAAAAGTATAAACCTGCATTTGTATGCCTATGCCAATTTGTTAAGCAGAGAAGTAAAAATGTGTTTTTAAAGCCCTTTTGTGTCATGTGCAGATTCGCCTATTGTGAAATCTAATTTCGCGACAAAATTGGGTTTGGAAGGATAAAATCTGACAAAGATTCATTTTCCCCAAAAATACAAGTAATAATATGTAAACTTTGATTAAATCTTCAGCCTATGGCTTTATGGCTTGTGACCAGACTCTGAAAATTCCCTAATGACCTTTAAACAGTTTTTTAAGGCTCTGGGGCAAGATGATACAAACGTACGAATGACTTTGTAGGTGCGTACGTAGTAAAATCATGTATAGGTACCGGTACCACTTCTAAGCAATATTTCCTTTTCATATAATTCCCAAGAAAAATACACGTTGGGGTATGTAAAAAATTTGTTGTTCCACATTTTTTGGTGTGTATCATGACATTTTCATGTGAGTAGCAAATCTTTTCCACCAAATTACTGTCATTCCATGCCTGCCTACAATGATACAATCCCTACAGGCAGGAAAAAATTACAGTATCACATATGCAAAACTACACGAAACACACACATTTAACAACCTCCTTGACACTCTTGCATTGCTCCTAGTTTCTGCGAAATCTAACCAGGCTGAAAAACTGTCTCGTTCCATGATGATCTCTATTTCTCAAACAGAGCCGAAAAACGTCAACCTGAAACACAATTACATCAGTCAACCGACAAACCTGACCGTTAGTCTAGCTAGATGCTGTATAATACAACTCTATATGTATCTCTATTTGTTTAACTTATTTGTAAGGTGTCCCCCCACTCCCCACACAAAATCGGATTTAGGCTCCATGCGCCTCTGCATGTGATGATACACTGGTGGTATACTCACAGGAAGAGATATGCAATTTCTACTACAATGTTTAAGACGAAAAGACAATAATGCTACCGTTTTTTTCTATGATTCTCTAATTCTCCTTGTGGCATAGTAGTAGTAATAGTTAGTTATTATAAGTTATACCTTGCAGCGGGTACGAGCCCAGCCACTACTACTGCTAG